>JAOEHQ010010413.1:0-16494 GCA_025447715.1 Asclepias incarnata
TATTTATAACTACTAATTATGTTATTATAGAAATATAATTTGTTCAACCCGCGTATTACGCGGAAAAATAATCTAGTAAGGAACAACAAAAGCCTAGAAAACCAGCATAAAAATACCCATAAAACACAACAAAAAGCCACACGAACCCAACAACAACAAACAATATATAATCATGGAAATACTGCATCAAATTGAAATGTAACATCCCGATCTCTTTTATTCCATTTCGTTAACTTTGACCGTTAGTCGAGGTTGAGCTTCCGTTAAGTAGCGTTATGATTAATGTAGATAATTATTGCGAGAATAATTATGTGTTTTATATATGTGTTTTATATGAGTTATAATGTGAAATTAAGTAGATTAAAGTGTGTCAGTTAAGTAAAAAAACCCCGTGTTGCGGTGTTGTGTTCCCATTAGAATTGTATGTAGTTAATGTGATATAGTGGTAATTAACTAAGGGAATAATGGTCATTTTGCATGTGGTGATAGTGATAGTTGTAAACAGTCCACGACCGTACCAGATACTGTCCGCTTTGGCCACTGCCCTCACGGTTTTCAAAATGCGTCTGATAGGGAAGGTATCTAGCCCCTTGTAAAGTTGTAAGGAAGCCCTCGTTCACCTCTCCAACCGATGTGGGATGTAACAATAGTCAATCATCTTCACATGGCAGCTGTTCTCTGATGGTATTTGCCATATTCATTGGGTATTAACATTATATCATCAGCTGGCATGATAGTGATTTTTTGTCTAATCACTATCAATAGGACATGAAATTCCTTTACTTGGAACCCCTCAGCACCTGTTATAACATGTTTTCTCTTTTGAGGCTTTTCCGGGCGTATGGAGCACGTTGATTTAATATGGATTGATTTCTCGATATTTGTCCATGGCTTTCCATTGCCACTTGCCTTAAGTGTCACATTTTCCGATTGGTGGTCACCTGCCTGCAGTTGTGGGTAAAAATATTTTTGGTTTATTCTAATAGTGCGTTAACGAGGGGGGAATTTGACAGCAAAATTTGACTGCGGTTGAATTTTTTGGGCATAATGACTTGAAAATTTTTCTTTTTTTTTTTTATTTCACGAAAATTCATGAAAAAATTTCAAATCTTTTTTTTCTTATTTCACGAAAATTTGTCTCTGTTTGTACAAGTCAGAAACCGAGTGATTGATTATATTATATTATTGCTTTTAAGTACTTGTGTATCTTTTAGAGACTTGTGTTCATGAGTTCTGTTTTTAATATTGCATAAACATTTTGATAATGCTTGTATTCGAGTATCTTTACATATTGCTTGCATCTTCAAGTTATGATCTTTGAATGCGTTCTCATATTGTGTAGGCTGGTGAAGCTTGCAGCACGTCTACCTGTAAGCGTAAGTGCACTCATAAGTTAGCCCCCCTTGGCACTTTCATTTTTAAAACAGAACATCGAACATGAAGATGAAGGACAGAACAAAAACTTGAATTTTTTCTTTGTCATTTTGTTTTTGATCCATATTTACTAGGGGAAAGATTACAGAAAAGTTCGAGTGTGTCTCCAACTGCCTAAGGAAATTAGCCAGAAAATTTATGGTGTCTCGCGGACCTTTATCATATGTTTTTAGTTTTAACTAGTCTGCTTTTTGCTGCTGCATTTGTTCTGATCGATTTGACTTGGGGTTGTTTTAGTTTACTTTTCTTCTTATACTCTTGTTTATGAACAAGTTACAAAGTTTTTCGATCTTAACTCACATACTCTTGTTTATGTGTGGATAACCTTTTCCCTTCGGTTGATGACGAGTTACATGCCTATTTTATATTCAATTTTAGTCGAGAGATGACGTCTTTTGTCTTTGATTTGTACACTTTTGTCTGAATTCTACTTTCTCATAATGGAATTTTGACCCCGTAGTTTGACAATACCATCCTATCTAACAATGTCGTCGCCTCACCTTTGAGGATTTGCAGTCTCTTAACTAGAACAGCTGAACACCAGTGTCAACCTGTTTTGTCCTTTGAGGTTCACCGGTGTAACTAAGGTGGTTAATTGTAGCATGGATTGTTTTCTCAATATGTGGTCTCTTAATTTGCTGTAGTTTACCTAGTTAACTTAAACTCTTCTGGAACCACTGATCAAATTGTCAGCGATAATTGTTAATTTAACTCATTTTTGCTTCGCAGTGTTAGTAATCCAATAGAAAGAAAGAATTACAATTTCATCAAAAAAAAAAGTTTTCAGGTTTGTGATTCTACACATTCTGCTTTCTGTTGTTCCATATCACCCACAGCGCTTCTTGAACCAAGACATCGAATTGAATACCTTAATTTGATTTTTACGAGAGCTACATTGTTTTATGAGAAATGGTAGATGGTGCATGGTGGCCGAGATGCATTGTGAGAAACGATGATCAGCCGTCTCATCATCACAAATCGGGCATAACCCCGACTTCCCGAGTGTGTAAATCAATATCACTAGATTTATTTCCGATTTTTTTGCCTAAAACCGAACCCGACCCGATTTTGAAACCCGAAACTGAAACCGGTTTCAACCCGCCGGGTTCTACAAAATCCGAACCGGTTTCTTCAAAACCAGTTTTAAACCGGGTTGTTTTTGGTTTTTCAAAACCGGTTTTTGGGAAACCGGTTTTTTTGATCACGGCTTAGTGGTGGAAAAACTACTGTCTACTGGCAACAAAGGTATAGAGACAAAATAATAATAATAATAATACGCCAATAATAATTGCACTTAAATGGTTATAAACAAGTAAAATAAAAATCTAGTTTTATACCGATATGGTTATGTAAAATATAAAAATTAACACTGTATTCTTTAGTTTTTGTTAATGAAGAAAGGAAAGGAAAGGGAAGGGGAACAAATCAGCCCAATTTTGAGCGGAAAGATGTTGAAACAATTTACACTATAACTTCTCCTCCTTCTCCTCTCATCTCCTTTCCACCTTTTAAAAAATCTTAAGAATGCATTTTATAAAGTTTCCCTTTTCATTTCTTTCCTTTCTTCATTAACAAAAACTAAAGAATGAAATCAGAACAAAGTACACAACCTTTATATATTTACTAAAATAGCTTTTAGATCCGTATATAACACGTGATATTTTAAACTCATTTTTATATGTATTAAGTTTTATAATTTATATCGTGTTATAGTTACAATAATTAATTATATATGTATTAATCTAACGTGAGTAATACCTATTTTTCTTTTTAGGTTATCTTCTCGTTCGACATCACCATCTTCTTGACGATGATGATGATGATCTTCATTAGATTCTTCTTCGTGTTGTCCAATCTAATATACAAACAATGAGCATATTTTGAGTTGTCTTGATGATGGTCATTTACATACTGATGAGAAATGAAATGCGGCCTGGCCACCTTAAAATTTTATGACCATTGAAGCAGAGTGTTCTTAACGGTCTCGTCAGTTTACTCGTTTCTTCCCATCGGTTTACTGAAGCCAAAAGCAGCGTCTCGTCAGTTCCCGTCGTTGCTTAACCAACGAGCGTTCGACGAGTAGTATGTAGTGGGTCCACCCTCAATCTAAGCTGCTCATTAATTTATTTGTTTTTTTAATTTAATAATTAAATGGTATGATAATAATAAAAAAATGAAAGTAATGAGATATTGTTAGCATGAGTGTATCAGTTTAAAAGTGCTGATGTAGTAAAACTGACTCAAGTCTTATGCAACATGTTCATATTTTAGGAGGATCCATATGTATATAATCTTACATATGAAGAATTGCACATTTGTAAAGTTGTAAAACCTTCTTTGTTACAATAAATAAATATTTATGGAAGGTTCAAAGACCAACCACATGTTTCGACCTTCTTTTTAACTCCCGTTGTGAATTGCCACATATTTAAGCATTCGATTTGCGCACAAAACTGCATACGTACACAGGAAAATAAACTTTGGCTAGTTGAGTTCTCCATTAAAGGAGTACGTTAAATCTCTGTCTTTTTATTTTTCATTGAGAATTTTTCATTTTCAATTCAATTGGATATTTTTGTAAAACTTGACCAATTGTGGACTTGTTGTATACCGTAAACCCAATTCAATATGTCTATTGGAGTAATTATTTCTTAATTAAGCAGGTCTATTCAATCGATATGACTTCTTCAATAATAGAAAATCGTAAAGGATTTGTACTTATTATACATTAAATATATGATTATACATTAAATATAGACCTATTTAGAGTTGGTAAAAAAAACCGGTTAGGAAAACCCGAAACCGGACCAGGTAAAAAACCGGTTTGGGAAAAACCGGTTCGGGTTTTACAAACCCGGAGGTTTGAACCCGGTTCGGAATTTCGAGTTTAAGGACCGGGTAGAGATCGGGTCGGGTTCGGTTTTTGGTCAAAAAACTGGTCAATGGGTTGACCCAAAACCGGTTTGAACCCGGTTCGGGTATAGTCAAACCCGGTTTTGGTCCTGTTGACAAAACGTGTTCCGCAGCAACGCGCGGGTAAATGACTAGTTTTTATAAATTCTGTAAACCAAATAACCTTAGTCTTGTTCTAAACCCATGGAATTTTGTTTCTCATTTAATTAATTAACTCCGAAATTAATTAGACCCAATTCCAATTTAGTCTTTTAGCTTCTTTTTTTTATAGTTTTTATTTAATTAATTAAATACATTTATTTGACTAATAAATAAATTTAATTAATAACTAATTAAATGTGTAATGATCAAATCATTTCGTGTCTTTATGGTCAAAACATTTCTTGCTCATTTGCGTATGACACTATGACCATAGGGCTGAAAGAATGCGAAGACATATAATTAAACAGATTTACGAAAGTTCACACTATTTCAACATTAAGAAAATGAAAGAACAAAATGAAAAAACTAGCACAAAGTGTATTCAATTGTAATTTGTAACAAAGAAAAGAACAACACACTTCATGAAAGTTCAATTATTATGATATCACTTTCTTGTAAAACCATCATTAACTATTCACCTTCTCCACCTACACTTTTTCATGTTACGTCAATATCACCTTCTCACTACCATCACCTTTTCTTTTTCCCTTAAAGAAATGATAGGCTTACAAACAAATACTTAGTAACAATGTTTACAAATTGATGTGAACCAATAAAACAAGGAGAAAAATGAAGATAAATAATACAAAAATAATACCAACGAGCTTTCAGCTCAGCGGTAAAAAGGAAGTCCTTTTATGAAGCATACGCGGGTTCGAGTCTGTGGAGGGGGCGGGGTTTACCCCTATTAATTGTCGTGCTTTTGGGCGGATTAGTAGGGGGTTTTCCTCCCATCGGGTATTTGAAATAGGCATTTCTGCTTCGAGGGAGCTCTCTAGCGCGGACCCAGTTAAGACAACGTATGCTAGACCTCTCGCTGTCGAATCGCGACACGAAGCACCAAATGAAATTCACCTTTCAAAAAAAAAGGAAACATTTGTTGGTAAGTCTAACATTTTTCTTCCCCTTAATCCTTCACCTTCAAATTTAATACCTCACAATATTCCCAATAAAAAAAAAGAAGTAATATAAAACAAAAGAAATGGACCTCACTATTCCCCTTTCACGTCTTTCCCTAGGTGAACCAATTCACTTATCCCTCTTCACATCTCTATTTCACCTATATCCCTTAACCATTTACCTCCTCACCACCTTTCTTAACCCATCCCTTTTACATTCCCCTTAACAATGCTCTAATAAACAAAGAAAACAAAGAAGTCACTACAAGAAAATAACAAATATATCGGAATCGAAAGCAAAATATTATTACCTTGTTTTTCTTTTTGTGAAGCCCATAGGAGTGATGATACCAATCAGATCCACATATAAACGAACATAAACAAACGAATGTTCATGAACATACACGAACGAATGTTAACAAACATATTATCGAACGTTCATGAACATAAATAAACGAACCGGAGCTGAGTTCATGTTCGTTCATTTAACTAAACGAACGGATTTTTGTGTTCATGTTCGTTCATTTAACTAAACGAACGAACACAAACGAACTTCCCGATGAACGGTTCATGAACTGTTCGCTTAACTTTCAGTTCATTTACAACCCTAATTACACTCTCTCTAATCCATGAATATGTTAACATAAAGTAAAATTTAAATTTGTACCGTTGTAAAAATGCTTCAATGCAATTAATAATGTATGTGTCCTATAAGGCCAGAGGGAGTGGGCTCGGTGAAGGGCTCAATGCCGATTGGCGAGCTCGGTAACACTGGCGCCACCCGATCGGTGAAGGCATTTCGGTGAGGGATTCGGCAAACAACATCGAGAGAAAGAAGAGAGGGACGTTAGGTGGGGGGCCCACTAACGGTCTTGTTCTAAATCCACAGATTTTTGTTTCTCATTTAATTAATTAACTCCAAAATTAATTAGACCCAATTCTAATTTAATCTTTTAGCTTTTTATAGTTTTTATTTAATTAATTAAATACATTTATTTGACTAATAAAATTTTTTAATTAATAACTAGTTAAATGTGTAATGATCAAATCATTTCTAAAGGTTGGCGTCTTCATTTTCAGTTTTCTAGTTATAAATGGCAATTTAGACCCATTTACTTATGAATGCCTCGACACATTATGTTTTATCACTAATGAGTCAAACGGATAAATAAAAGGATTAGCCTAAAAGAAAACAAGTCAAAAAGGTCCAAATCCTCCTAATGTATTTCTAATGAATAAAACCTTCTTACTCAAAGTCCTTTAATTCAAGAATGAACTTTTAGAATCATTTTTTCATTTATTTTTTAAAATCATATTGAATAACCATAGGTCCCCGTCGACCGGTTAATAATCATGTTGGACACGCTTAACTATTTCTAAAAGGAACAACTAAAAACATGTTTTGTGTCAATCCGACCAGAGCTAGAACTACCCTTTTCGACCCAATTCCCAACTTGCCCGCCCCATTTGTTTTGCCATACATGACGTTGTTTTTGGTTACAGCTGACAGCATGTTTCATGATACAGTTCTTGTAGTATTATACCATGGCTAGTTTCCTTCCACTTGATAATTATTGTGATACTGCAGGATTTTTTTTTCCAATACATGACAGTAGCTTTTACCTGAACACGGAGCATAAAAGAAAGCTTAAAGAGGAATTTGGTATGCGTTTATTGGTATCTTGCCGATTGATCGTCATGTAGATACATACTTATTTATCATGTTTCTTATGCTGATTAGGAATCAAACCATGGACCTTTAAACAAAAGCTGGGTGATGCAGTTCTTATACCAGCTGGGTGTCCGTACCAAGTTAGAAACTTGAAGGTTAAATAGTGATCATAAATCCATTTTATTCCAAAATCAAAATAAGTGTCATTTCTTAGAGTTGTCTGTGTTTTCTAATAATGTTTCCTTGCAGTCGTGTACGAAGGTCGAACTCAACTTTATTTCAGCAGAAAGTCTTGGCGCATGCAATCTATTGCAAAAACAGCTCCTAATGCTTCCCACCAATCACAAGGCCAAACAACAAATGCAAAATGTAAAGTATTAAAAACTCCACATAATTTATAATAATAAACAGGTAGTATGTGCATGTATTGATTAGGTTGCAAAGTAAACAATCCAGCAGGTTATGACATTTGAATGGGCCAACCCAGCTTGTCAAGAAACATGACAATTGTTAATAAATCCGAGCTGAATTCTTTTATATTATTTCATACGAATATGAGTTCATATGAGCCATACCCCTATTGAGTCTGTAGGAATACTAGAATCTGAGAATATGAGAGTTGAGCCAAGGCTCTAGCTTTGGGTTAGCTTCGAGCTTGGCAGCCAACCTCTGGCTCATATAAACCCCTAATGGGTTGGTTAAACAAGTTGTCGTTTGTCCGTTATATAACGTTCTCATATGTTCTACAGATTGGCAAATTGATGATTTGTGCGTTAAAGCGTGCCTTGATGGATATATCTTCAAATGGGCCCATTGATGATCTTCAATTCGCCAACGTTCCACCTCTAAATAAAAATCAACCACATGAGGCCATTACAAGTTAAGGTAGTTTTTCGATTTACGTAACGTTCATGAACATAAATGAATGAACACAAATGAACTTTCCGCTGAACAGTCCATGAACTATTCGCTTAACTTTCAGTTCATTTACAACCCTTACAACCCTAATTACACCCTCTCTAATCCATGAATATGTTAACATAAAGTAAAATTTAAATTTGTACTGTTGTAAAAATGCTTCAATGCAATTAATAATGTATGTGTACTATAAGGCCGGAGGGAGTGGGCTCGGTGAAGGGCTCAACGCCGATTGGCGAGCTCGGTAACACAGGCGCCACCCGATTAGTGAAGGCATTTTGGTGAGGGATTTGGCAAACAACACCGAGAGAAAGAGGAAAGGGACGTTAGGTGGGGGGTCCACTAACGGTCCCTTTTTTGACCGTTGAAGAATTTTTTTTTTAAACCTTTTTACACTATAAATACATACACCTTCATATTTTTTAAACCACAAACCATTTTACATACAAAATTATCACAACTCATCTTCCACTTTTTCATAAAATCCTAACTTTTTTATCACAAAAATGTCTTTCGATTCTTCCGAATTCGAATACGTGTATCCGTCTTTGTCCGACGATATATCCACGGGTAGCTCGTTGCAATTTTGGTGTTCTCAAAGGAAAATGAGAAATTCTCAATCGATCTCTCTGGCCTATGACCAAAGATAAGATTGACAAATTTTTTCATGCGTGTATTATTTTGCACAATATGGTTATAAAAGGCGACGGGGGGCAATCTCACCGGTTCTTATAATGGATGAGCCGGTCTAGCCAGTGTTCGACGACAGTGTGGTAGCGGAGTTAATAGATGAAGAGGTCCATCACCATCTTCAATATGATCTCACAGAGTACGTAGCGGCTCAAAACTTGCCATATCTCGATTATTTGTGTTTTTTTTTAAATCTAGTTTTTTAAGTATTATGTAATGTTTTTTTTAAGTGTTATGTAATTTTTCTTTTTTCTTTTTAATTAAATGTTATGTTTTTATTTTTATATAGTTTGTGATTTTATGTATTAAAAATATATAGAAAAAAAAGGTGATGTGGATATTTGGGTAAGTTCACCAAATTTGGTGACAATACTACCAAATTGGTGAGTTTTGGAAAGAATTGAAGAGTTTTGAGTTAAAAGGTTTTTATTGCGTAAAAATGATGTGACAAATTGGGTTGGGATCTTATTAATTATACAATTAGTTTGTATTGAAAATGAATGTTTATTTTTCATAAAAAACTTGTTTTTAATTTCTCTAAATTAAAAAGTTCAAAGTTTAAATATTCAATAATTAATCAACAAAGACCACTCCATTCCCTTAATAAAAATATCAAATTTTTCACAAAAATAGAAACTTTGGCGAAAAAGAAAATTTATTTTCTCTCCCCGGACATTACCCAAAATATTTATTATTCTATATCTACCTGGCTACCACCCTCTAAACATAACAAAAAAGGGGGAAAAAAAAAAGTTTGTTTGAACATTAACAAGAAATCAAAATCTAAAAAACCCAGATCAAGAAACAATCTAACAATGCGAAAGAGAAAAACTAACGCATCAAAAAATGTTTCAAACACCAATAATCAAGTAGTTAGAAAAACAAGACAAAACGCTGTGAATGTAAGTTAATAATGAGCTGATTTTAGAAGTTTGTTTTGTTGTTTTTTATGTTTGGTTGGTTAGTTTGTTTGTTTGTTTAAAGCTGGCTGCTTTTTTTTTGTGTGTGTGTGTGCGTTAGGTTGGAAATGGAGTACTTGAAAAGAAGCAGCAGAAATGTTGCCATCAGTGTGGTGACAAGGGTAAAGATGATGTGATCGACTGCAAGAAATGTGGGTCGAAGCGATATTGTGTCGACTGCAAGACTAAATGGTAGTAATTTTTTTTAACTTTTTGTGATTTTTTTTTTCATAAAGTTATCAACTTTGAACAAGATGTTGAAGGTTTAGTACTATTTTATGGGCAATTGTTTGCAAAATATCATAATTTTTTTACGTTTTGCCATAATTTGTACCATACTTTCAAAGTTTCTTATTTTAGGTATAAGATACATCAAACTCAAAAAATTGAGAGTTAGATACATTTATTAAAAAAAAAAATAAAAAAAAAATAACTTATATGCTTCTCGTAACATGTAAGTTAGGTGCTTTCAAGGTAAAATTATGAAATAAATTTATATTTCCGGTCCTCTGGCTATTTTACACGCATATAATCATTTATTTACCTTTCGAAGCACGTACTACTAGAAGCATATTGGTAATTCCAAAAAAAAAATAAAAAAATGCAAGATTTAAAGTCAGATTTATATTATACAGCAAAACATTACAAGTTGAATATATATGAAAAACATGCCCTATTTCATGTTAGTAGTACCCTTCTAAATTTTAAGCTTCTTAATATGCTTTGTAGTTTGTACATTTGGCATTTTAGCTTGTACATTGTTATTTTACCTTTTCATAAAGTTGCAATTTTGAACAAATCATTAAATGTGACTTCTTTGGCCTGTTTAGAAGGTGTTGCTTTTACTCTGCTACTGCTAATTGAAGACTTTCTTTGCATTTGGGTTCTACACTTGAGAAAATATACCATATATATAACATCCATCTGTATCTGTCAAGATGGGTGATTTTTAGGTTTTTCGGAAAAAAAAATCACATAATATAAGTAAACTATTTTTGTGTACAAATCACCTTTCTTTTCGAATTTTTCAACAGATGCTTCATATGTTTAAAACGATATTAATGAAGTACGACAAGTATACCAGTGGTTCTTTGAGTTAATTTCCATGTTGGTAGCTTGTTTGGCTCCCAATTGTTACTTTAAACACTAACTATTGTAGGTAAATAGTCTTGCAGAGTTTGTATAGTTTTGCATATATGTTTTATCAGTACATATTAATTTTCTCGTACAAGTTTGATACAATGTGTTATCCTTGACATAGGTACCCTGATGTTTCCGAGGAGGAGTTTGTTAAGGCCTGCCCTGTATGTTGCAATAATTGCAATTGCAACACATGCTTGCATGGATTTTCACATGAAGTTGGTTTTTGCAGCATACTCTTTAACATTCTTATTTAGTGTAATTAAAGGTAAACTGATAACATGTTTGTTAAAAGTTATTGCAGGTTATGCAGGGGTATTCTTGCTCCGAACCTGATAAAATTCAATACTCAAAACAACTACTGCAAAAAGTTTTTCCCCTTTTAAAAAATCTAAACGAAGAATCCCAGATCGAGAATTTAATGAACGCTAAGCTTAAAGGTTAGAACGAGTTTGTTTGTTTCATAATTTCAGTATGGACCAATCTTTTGTTCCATAGTACTTCAAATGACAACCATATTAATTATTTGCCCTTATTTATCTCATTTGCAGGATCATCTCTATCAGATGTGAATTTGCAGAATCACGAGTTTGAAGTAGCTGATGATTTAACTTGGTAAACATCATGAAATGATATCATCATAAGATAATTCTCATTATGTGGTAATTATTTACAGATATTAAAAGCTATCTTTTTTGCAGTGACAACTGTGGAGCATATTTCTTTGGCTTCTGTGGAAGTTGTACGTGTGGCTATGATTTATGCGTTGCATGTTTACACGAATTGTGTGATGGTCACCTTCAGTGGAAATGCAGGGCAGATGGTAGCATTCCATGCCCACCCAAAGATCTCGGTGGTTGTAATAGTGGGACGTTTGAGCTGAAACATATAATGCTTTTTGAAGATGTTGAAGAAATGTTGAAGAAAGCACAAGAATTGTATGAAAGGATTGGAAGTGATGATATTCCCGAGACTTCCACAAAGTGCCATATCTGTTGTGATTCTTCTGAAAATGATATGGAAGAAAAATCAAATGAAAATTTTTTGGATTCTCCTAGTGCAAAAGACATTGAAGGTCAAAATATGAAGCATTTCCAGCAGCATTGGTCAAAAGGTGAGCCCATTATAGTCAGTGATGTGCTTTCAACTTCTTCAGGGCTAAGTTGGGAGCCAATGGTTTTGTGGCGGGCTTTTAGTGATATCACAAAAAGTGGTAACCGCCCCCGTGCTTATAAAGTGAATGCAGTTGACTGCTCGAATGGAAAAGAGGTCAGTAAAGTAGTCTTGTGTTCCTATATAGGTGTGATATTCTTGTTACCCAATTTACTCTGTTTATATTTTTCATTTGGTAATGAATCCTTTTGTTTTAGTTCATTTGCAGCAAATTTTCACTATCAAGAAACAGATGATATGACACTATCATCATTTACATAATATGCAGGTGGCTGTTTATCTTCACGATTTCCTTAGAAGATACTCAGAAGGTGGATTCAATAGGAAAGAGGATCCCACGATTCTGAAATTGGAAAATTGGCAACCACCATGCTTATCTCAAGGAGAATGGCCACGCCATTTTGCAGAATTTATAAGCTGCTTGCCCTTTAAAGAATACACGCACCCGCACAATGGTTACTTCAATGTTGCTTCTAAGTTTCCTGATGTGTCCTCGGAACTAGACATGGGCCCAAGGATAAATATAGCTTATGGAGTGGAAGAAGAGTTGAACTTTGGAGACTCCGTTACTAAGCTTCACTATGATAAGTCTGATACCGTAAGATTTCTTATATAATGGGGTGGCTAAATTAGGGGATCGGGTAACAACTAACAAGTCAAAACCAGTAGACTTTTTTAACAGGATGAATTGGGTGGACTTGAAACCAATTTTGTCCAAGCTTTTCAAATTTAAATGCTTTTCAAATTTGTATAATCACTGTGTAAAATGCATCGACAAAATAAACACTATTCCATTAATTATCCAGTTTCAGAATAAAATGATGCACCTGCTGCAACTTTAGACTCATCTGACTCACCCATTTGAATAGTTATGCCTTCTTAAGATTTGGGTGTGACTACAAGAACAGATTAGGTTGCTATTAGTTTTTTAAAAAATTTATTTTATTCCCTTAACATGCTTTTACAAAACTTGCAGGTGAATGTACTGACACATATTAAATCTGCTTCCAATTTATCCGCAAAGATCAACAAGAAAAAAAGGGGGAAACGAAAGCATGGTGACCAAGATGGAGCTTCAGTATTCGAGGATGGCCTGCCAACAAATGACTCGATGGTGGAAGGTGCTCTGTGGGACATCTTCCAGAGGCAAGATATAACTAAACTAAAGAAATATATTTGGAAACACTCAGCAGAGTTTAAGCTTGGTGATTGTCCCTCAGCTGAGAAGGTAATTTATAACTTTCCAAAGGTTGGCGTCTTCATTTTCAGTTTTCTAGTTATAAGTGGCAATTTAGACCCATTTACTTATGAATGCCTCGACGCACGTTATGTTTTATCACTAATGAGTCAAATGGATAAATAAAAGGATTAGCCTAAAAGAAAACAAGTCAAAAAGGTCCAAATCCTCCTAATGTATTTCTAATGAATAAAACCTTCTTACTCAAAGTCCTTTAATTCAAGAATGAACTTTTAGAATCATTTTTTCATTTATTTTTTAAAATCATATTGAATAACCATAGGTCCCCGTCGACCGGTTAATAATCATGTTGGACACGCTTAACTATTTCTAAAAGGAACAACTAAAAACATGTTTTGTGTCAATCCGACCAGAGCTAGAACTACCCTTTTCGACCCAATTCCCAACTTGCCCGCCCCATTTGTTTTGCCATACATGACGTTGTTTTTGGTTACAGCTGACAGCATGTTTCATGATACAGTTCTTGTAGTATTATACCATGGCTAGTTTCCTTCCACTTGATAATTATTGTGATACTGCAGGATTTTTTTTTCCAATACATGACAGTAGCTTTTACCTGAACACGGAGCATAAAAGAAAGCTTAAAGAGGAATTTGGTATGCGTTTATTGGTATCTTGCCGATTGATCGTCATGTAGATACATACTTATTTATCATGTTTCTTATGCTGATTAGGAATCAAACCATGGACCTTTAAACAAAAGCTGGGTGATGCAGTTCTTATACCAGCTGGGTGTCCGTACCAAGTTAGAAACTTGAAGGTTAAATAGTGATCATAAATCCATTTTATTCCAAAATCAAAATAAGTGTCATTTCTTAGAGTTGTCTGTGTTTTCTAATAATGTTTCCTTGCAGTCGTGTACGAAGGTCGAACTCAACTTTATTTCAGCAGAAAGTCTTGGCGCATGCAATCTATTGCAAAAACAGCTCCTAATGCTTCCCACCAATCACAAGGCCAAACAACAAATGCAAAATGTAAAGTATTAAAAACTCCACATAATTTATAATAATAAACAGGTAGTATGTGCATGTATTGATTAGGTTGCAAAGTAAACAATCCAGCAGGTTATGACATTTGAATGGGCCAACCCAGCTTGTCAAGAAACATGACAATTGTTAATAAATCCGAGCTGAATTCTTTTATATTATTTCATACGAATATGAGTTCATATGAGCCATACCCCTATTGAGTCTGTAGGAATACTAGAATCTGAGAATATGAGAGTTGAGCCAAGGCTCTAGCTTTGGGTTAGCTTCGAGCTTGGCAGCCAACCTCTGGCTCATATAAACCCCTAATGGGTTGGTTAAACAAGTTGTCGTTTGTCCGTTATATAACGTTCTCATATGTTCTACAGATTGGCAAATTGATGATTTGTGCGTTAAAGCGTGCCTTGATGGATATATCTTCAAATGGGCCCATTGATGATCTTCAATTCGCTTACGTTCCTGAGATCAATAATGGTATGTAAATCGAAAAACTACCTTAACTTGTAATGGCCTCATGTGGTTGATTCTTATTTAGAGGTGGAAATTTTGACCATTTGCTTATGAATGGGTTGATTCACGTTATTTTAATATGTTTTATCTCTAACGGCTCAAACAAAAACATTAAATATAGCTTAAGGTCAAAGGGGTTGAAAGTTTCCAAAAGTCCTTGTTTTTCTATCTCAGCCTTATTTTAGGACTCATTCTACCAACAAACTAACGCGTACAGCCTCCTAAACCCTTTGATGTCAAAGTTGAGGGTAGCAAGATATATTTTGGCCATTATATAATTTTGCAACCATAATTGACGTTCAAGTTAGTTATTGAACCTTCTTTAACATTTGGAAGAAAATGTAATGGGACAACTTGGCCCAGCCTTTTATGACCGTTAGCCAACCACCCGACCCTGCCATTTAATTTACCTCTATTCTGATAACATATTAAACTCAGTTGCAGATGATGGTGAGACCGAGGCTATTAACAACGACGATCTGGGCCAAGAAATGTTTCCAAATGAATGGATCACCATAAGCAGCTCGGGTTCTCAAAATGATGGTGAGACCGAGGCTATTAACAACGACCATGTTGTTGATCAAGAGCTTGCCTCCGTTAAAGACTCTAACGAAACTGAAGGAATGTATAGGGGACATGCAGTTGGAGTGGCAGAAAAAAAGCTCTTACAGACTTTCGAGCTGCATTACCCCAAGGCATTTAAATGGGGTGCAATTGGCCCAGCAACATTCTGGCCCATAATATTGAAAGCACTGTACACTCTCATCAAAGACATTTTGGAAACATCCATGGAAGAACTCGTGGAGCAAGAACAAATAACTAGACTTGAAGAGCAACTAAGTGGACTCCAAAATGTTGGATTTGATTTGTCATGGATAGAGAAGAGGCTACACATGGTTAAGGAGCTAAGGTTTGGAGATTACCCGTTAAGCCAAGACCTTCTGGTACTACAAGAATCCATAGAACCACTCAAGGAGGATATGAACGAGAGACAAAGACAATACATAGAAGCGCAACAATTGTTTGAAAAGGCTTGGATCAAGTATGATGCAGCTAAAAAATCTCGCAACAAGCTACATGAGATGATAGAGAAGTACGGAGACGAGCTTGTATTAACTGGTTCACTTGGTTCCGGCATGTTGCCCGGGTACTAATCTCATACCTATGAATTTTCATGCTTAGAAGATATGTTTTCTTGAGTTTTGAAGGTGGTAACAACTCCTTAGCAGTTCGGATTGAAGATCACAACACCAGATATTCCATCTTTCAGTTTGTTCTTAACTGCATACGTTTAATTTAAAACTTTCATTTGTTCATCGTGAATTCGACAACTCGAACTTAGCACAACTATATTTTTCTTCTATATGATTAAGTATAATTGCCTACTTGTATAATAGTTCATTTATTACGATATTTTGATACTAAAAATCTATCCTAAAATAAATAAATAATATTTCCTATTGACCAATAGAAACACTTTCGATTTTTCAAGAGGAAAAAACATACGCTTAATATAAACTAATTTAAATAAAGACATTACATTTTTTAGTTTTCAACTACAAACAAAATCTCATTAATATTAACTTAAGTAAAAGTATATATCTCAAAATATACTTAGTATTTATATTTAGGGATAAGGGCATATGAATGTAACCAACTATGATAAAATGGTTATGTAGTGTAGTGACCTTACATATTGGATATGTAATGTACGCACCTTTGTATTCTTGGCTATGTTATG
>JAOEHQ010010424.1:0-16494 GCA_025447715.1 Asclepias incarnata
ACTTTCACATAGTATAAACACCACAAAATACCTACCAATTTCATCATCACATGACATCAAAAAGTGATGTGGATAGCCTGGTTGGTCCCGGAAAGCATATTCATGACGTCAGCTTAAAGTCTCCTCTTCAAGAGAAGGAGATATACAATACGTAATTTAGATTTTCTTCTCTATTTGTTATGCCTTAATATTATTTTTAACATTGTTTTCTTATTTTATTTATTTTTATTAGTTGGTAGAAAGTTATAAGATCTTAAAATCATAAAACTAATTATAAATTAACCATGTTAACTTCGTTTCTAAAGGACCTTTTTTTTATTATCATCTACAAAAAAAAAGCGTACCCGAATAATTCCCCGAATTCATAGATTATTACTCCTATATTTTTAGGATTATTATTTGTAGGATATAGCACAATTATTTCTCATTAAGTTCTAATCGGAATAACAACTGTCAAAATATAATCAAGTTCTAATTGTGGCAAAAATGTCACCATCCATTAACAATTGAGCTACATGTCATTTTCTCTATTTATGTAATTAAACATCCTCTTTGTCTAACTTACTATTAATCAAGGTTACTCAGCTATATGTTTAGTTATTTTGATTTTGATTACATGTAGATGACAATATATATAACTTATTTGATTATTAAAATGTTACTACAGTATAAAAAATAAAAGAAGTTAGACGCAAAAACTTAAGATTACTCGATACAAGACACATAAGTCTGTCATCTCAACATCACACACAACTATGTTGCGAATTGGACTAAAATGGTTTCGTTTCCATATTGGTGTGGTGGCTGGCATGGTTATGACAATGTGATAAAGATTATTGGTCATCACTAACAACGAGTAAACGAATGAAGATTTCAGTTTGTAGATTTATGTGAACTAATTGAGGTATTTACATGATTGTTTTCGAATTTTTTCCTCGATCACTCTTATAGTATATACTTAATAAGGTTTGAATCTAAAAGTTCTTGTAAATTTTTTTTTCTTTTCAAATGGCAAACTAAACACTTTATAGCCAGAACTTCGACCGGGGTAACCTGATGGCCAGCTGGCCCAACCCAACCGGACGGAGCCAAGGCCCGTTAGTCCCACGATCTGGGAAAACCCATCAACCCGCCGCCCGTAAGCACGACGACAAATTAATGGTAAAACTCGGTGCTTACTAAGACTTAATGGTGCCTTTATTGTTACCATTAACTTACGGACTAAAATGGTAGATTAATAAAGGACTAAATTTGATAGTTGATGAAAAGCTGATGGACTTTGACTGAAAAATGGAGAAGGTTTAATAAGTCATGCTAAAACTGCAACAGCAAGAACAGATTCTTCTATCCCTCTGGGGTTTTTTCCTTCCTATAGACTAGGGACCATCTCTCCCTCCACACACCCACACACACAAAACCCAAACAGAAAGTGGGGTTTCTTTTTTTCTTACTCATTGCCCTTTGCCCCCCACCCCTCATTCTTAATCATCACACACTCTGACTCTGTTTTCTTTAATACTTGATTCTTTCAAAATCTTTTCACATATATATATATATATATACAATTCCAACCCACATTGTACTCAAAACACTAAACAAGTGAAATCATTCAACATGGCATTGGCATGCATGAAGCTAGGATCTAAATCAGAGGTTTTTCATTTCAATCAAGATTCTAAATCTTGGTTAGTTCATTTTCAGTTTTTTGTTTCTTAATTATTTGTCTAAATTTGATGTGTTTTGCTTATATTGATTGATGGGTATGTCTTGTTTGTTGTTTTGATTGATACCCACATTTCAAGTTTTCATCTTTTTAATTCCCAATTGTGAAATTTTGATACCCTTTAATCTGTTATTTATTATTTGGTTGAAAACGGTTGTTTTTTTTTTGAATGGCTTGTTTGGTGAAATTATGCTATGATTTTGTATTGATACCCACATTTGTATTTGATTTCTTTTAATTTATTTATCTGTATTTGAATTTGTGATGATGATGAATGTTTAAGCATTATTGTTGATGTTTTTGGATGTGTGTTTAATGCTTGGGCAAATGACATATAAAGGTAGGTGGTGTTTAGTTATGGAAACAATTTCAAGAAAAACTCGAAAAATAGAGAACATGTTAAAATGCACTTTTAGGGACATTTTATCAGAGAAAACCCACCTTTAGGATTTATATAACTAAGTTTTTGAAAGCTCAGTTTATAGATTTTGGGTAGATGAATACGTTTATAGTTTTCAATACATTTCTAGAAAAAAAAAAAAATCAATTTGGCATCCAAATGGGACTCTTTTGACTGGTCGACCAGGTAATCTGTCATGAGTTTACAGCCACCAATTTCTACCACTGCCAGACCACCACCCATATCACTGCGTCATTTTTGACCGATCGTCACCAATTCAATTACGGTTCAATTTGGGCCAAATGTGGGTCAATAGTGGTGTTGGGTTGGTGGCAATTAGATGGTAGTAGCAGTACCGATGATTAGGCTTAGTGAACTCCCTAAGAGGTCAAACTCCTTTTTCTGGGTCCAATAGCAAGAAGCTGAGTACCTTTAATTTAAGAAAAGAAAAACTTTGGTACCTTAAGTGGAATATTTCAAAAAGTTTGGTACCTTTAATAAGTGAAAGGAATTATTATATAGTAGATTAGAACAACTGAGAAATTAGAGTCAAATTAAGTGCTTGTTTGCATTAAAACTGATATGGATTTCTCAAGAAAGTTTTGATAACTATTTTTTAAGCTTATGAGAAACGCAACCCGTGAGAAATAGTTGTTGAATCGGTGATAACTTTCATATTAAGCTCCATTGAAAACTACTTGTTTTAACTCTGGAAAGGAAACTGGCCACTCGGTCAGGTCATTCAAATTTCACGAACTGAATGGATGCTCTCTAAGCATAACAGAATGTTTTCATAAATATTTGCTCGTTGTTAGGTGACAATTGAAATTATGGAACTCATATTGAAATAATCAATGGAGTTCTTATTTGTGTTAACAAATTTTAGATATCATATTTCTTGTTTTTGTATGAAGTAAAAGTACTTTTGGACATTTAATTACTTCCAGGCATTGCGTTGAACCAACATGATTTTACATTAAAACCTTGCAGGGCCTGCTCATCTGGCCTTCCTAGCGATGTTACCATAGAAGTTGGAGATGTTTTATTCCATCTTCACAAGGTATGTTTTTACTCGGTTTTGTTGCAATCAGTAATACCAAGCACTTGTCATGATATAAAGACTTAAGCGTTATCACTATGTTGAGCTGACTCATTGCCTGACATTGCTTTTAGTTCCCATTGTTATCTAGAAGCAAAACATTGGAAAATTTAATTGGGGAATATTCTGATGATGAGACAAAGATGAAGTTGGACAATGAAAAACGATCCTGTGTGCTTAAACTTCATGATCTACCAGGAGGGCCGAAAATCTTTTTGCTCATTGCTAAGTTCTGCTATGGAGTCAAACTAGAAGTGAATTCGACAAATGCAGTTCCTCTTCGATGTGCATCCGAGTATCTTCAAATGACTGAAGAATATGGAGAAGGAAATCTCATTAATCATATGGAAAACTTCCTTGATGAAGTGTTTGGCAGCTGGGTTGATACACTGAAAGCACTTGAATCATGTGAAGAAGTGGGAGAAATTGCAGAGGAGCTTCATATAGTTTCAAGATGCATCAGCTCTCTTGCTTCAAAAGCTTGTGCATATGATAAAGATTTGTTTGGTTGGCCTGTATCGAGCAGAAAAGATAACCCTTTTGCTACTGTCATCTGGAACGGAATCCAAACGACTTCTACAAGTCAAGATTGGTGGTATGAAGATATTTCTGAGCTGAGATTACCGCTTTACAGGCAATTCATCTTGGCCACAGAATCAACTAATATGGATCAAGAGCGGATAGCCGGGTCCCTTGTGTTCTATGCGAAAAAGCATCTTCCTTTACTTGGTAGAGAATCGACCTTTTCAAACGGGAATCTTTATTCTTCTTCTTTTGATTCAAATTCAGATCAAAAGATTCTTCTTGAAGAGATGGTTGACTTGCTCCCGAATCAAAAGAAAGTTGTTCCCACGAAGCTCCTCCTCAGGCTGCTAAGAACATCAATGATTTTACATTGTAGTCCTTTGTGTCTTGGGAATTTGGAAAGACGTATTGGGATGCAGTTGGATCAAGCTTCCATCGAAGATATTCTCATCCCTAATATAGGATATACAAGTGAGACACTTTATGAGATTGATTGTGTCCAAAGGATTCTTGATCATTTTATGATTGTGGATCGGGATCAGGATGGAAGTGAAATTGCTGAATCAGTTTTCAATGAAGACAATGACGACGATGAGTTAATCGGAAATTCTCGTTTGCTCACACCAATGACTATGGTGGCTAATCTTGTTGATAACTACCTTGCTGAGGTGGCATCAGATGTTAACTTAAAGCTGGAAAAGTTTCAGTCTTTGGCTGCTACCATCCCTGATTATGCAAGGCCAATTGACGATGGAATGTACCGCGCTGTTGATATATATCTCAAGGTAAAATTAGCTCAGAACTGTATGATCTGTTATTGAGCTTTTTACTTTATCGGTCTTATCTTTTCTGTAAATTAAGTACAGTTGACTCTTGAAGGTCATCCTAGAGGCGGAAATTTCGACCATTTACTTGTAAAAAGGTCGACTGGTTAGTGTTATATACTTATATCTCAAATGCATCAAATCCAAAAGTAGCTCAATGTGGAAGTGGCAAGCGGGTTGAAAGTCTCCCAAAATAAAGAAAGTTTTGCGTACAGCCTCCTAAATCATTCTACCCAAATATCTAGTTATGAATATAATGATATAGATTTTGTAAACTTTGGTTACATATAGTATCTTTAAATGGAGAAATAATGTTTTTGGTTCAACCCGATCCGGTTCATTATGAACCGTTTGCCAACATGCCGGGCACATCCATCTTGCACCCTCTAGTCAAACCAATAAGTTATTTTAGATACCAGTTTTGGTATAAATATACACCAGCAATGTTCATCTACGTGTTTGCTACAATTATAGCTTGTTTTACCTCAAAGGTCAAATGGCCTCTTGCATGATGCTAAGCAACATCATATGAAATCAATACCTACATGCTATAGATTACAACTCAACAGTGCATTCTCATGTCGTTAAAGTGTATGGTGCAACTTCCTTGTAATGCTTACCTTGGTCACGGTTTCCTGCACTGCACTTTGAGCTTGTCCTATATCACGCCAATTCAAACAGCATACTACATTAAAAATATGGCATAGACAGAGCCTTTTACCCAGGTCTAGACAGAGCCTGTATTCAAGATTAAACCATAGCTTTATGAACATATGAATATATTCAAAAAGGCAGAGGTGGTATACCGGGAAGGTCTAAGTTGGTTAAAAATGGTGGGTCAATTTGGGTGGGGCTGACCCACATGCTTCTTTTTTTTTATCCATTTTCTTAGTTTAATAAATATATTAATGTTTTTTTTAACTGAACTTCATTTTTGGAGGTTTATGTATTTAAATACTGATACCATCTTGGATTCAAGTTTTAGTAGTTAAAACCATTGTTTAACAGTACACATTCTTATGAAGATTCACGTACAAACAAAAAGTACTAACGCAACAAGCATAGTTGGTCACATAATTTATCACCTTTGGATTTGATATGCAGAGAAGACCAAGAGCCAAAGGAACCGCCTTTCTGATATTCTGTTCTCCATACTGTAAAAGATGTTCTAATGAACGGATTGCCATATCAAGGCCTAGTTCTTCTGCCATTGCAACCATGGCTATACCCAGCACAGCTGGACCCTGAAACGTTTCACCTTTTTCCAGGTGCTGGGCACATTGACCAAGAAAGTGTTGAACCTATGGAAAAAAAGAAAACCATCAGTGATGTCTTTGCAACTTCATAGTAAGACTGTGCTGTGGGTCGAGTTGGTTGGGTAATCCTGCAACGGGTCAAAACAGGATTATGTTGATACAATGTATTTATTCAGAACGGGCCAAGCCAGGTTGTTTTTCCATTTTAAAAATTTTATACTATATAAGATTACATAAATTATGATTGCAGAAACAATATTGTTACATGAATGATCCAAATTTTAGAAAATTAAAATAAAACTGGATGTCGTATGTAGTAAAAATAACATTTGGAACAGCTTTAGCCCATTTACCAGTTCCCCTTTAGCTAAACATTAATTTGATCCGATTGAGATAAAAACACAATCCAAATCAACCAATTCATGAGTTAACGGAACTAAATTGCCACCGACATCTTTAAGAGCATATTACCTTCAAAACATTTCCTGTTCCAGCATAGGCACAAGATAATAGGGTCATATCACAATACTTTCTGATCTTTTCATTGAATGTCTTTGATACCTCAGCGGTAGCTTCCACACTATCCTGTTACTCGACCACAAAATTCAAATTTACTGCTTGTTAGTATATTACAACAAATACTGAGTTATTTTCATCTACTGATTGCGATTCCTCTTACCTGTTTTCCAAGATAAAGAAGACCTAAGCCAAGAGGTAATAGTCGGGTGAGTGGTTCCCCCAAGTCTGACTCACTTCGGTCCATGAGTGCAAAGATTATTGCCTGGGCAACCTCCTCATTACAAGAACCGACATATACCAAACCTAATGCAACTGCCGTGAAGGCAATAACATCTAGTGGTGCTTTCGGGTCTCCAAGAATGGGAGTCAGTTTGTCACGAATCTGAAAAAGAATTAATCTAGTTAATATAAAGTGAATAGATAAATGCTATAGAAACTCAAACAAAAATATAGAAATTTGAACATAATTTATGTCCTCTCAACAAGTAGAAAAGGAAACCTGTTCATTCTGAGTTCCCGCATATGCAAGGCCCAGACCAGTTATGGCGCCGATTCTAATGGAAGAGTCTTCTTTGTCGAGATAATCAGCAAGAAGTGCCAAGGCCTAAAAGGGAAACAGTCTTAAATATCGAAAAGGAACTTCAAAGTCAATCTGCTATGAACATTTAAAGATGGGGGATACTCACAGGATCACAGTCATTCTTGATACCGCAGTTTACAATCCCAACTCCTAACAATGCACCAGCTATTACATGATTATCATTGCTATGGAAGTACTTGTCGAGTTGGGCAAGTCCAGCATCAACATCCCAAAGATCAATCATTCCCTATAACGATACAAACAAAAACAGTTGCTTAGCAAATCTTTACATATACATCTTAAATTAGAACAAAAGATCCAGAACAGCTTTTACATACCAAACTTGCAGCAGCACTGGCTTTCCCATGTTCTTTGTTCTTAAAAAGCCAATTTCCAAAAGAGCCTCCACTTCCAGCCTCTGCTGGGACCGTCATTAATTTATCCTTAAAAGAGATAAAAAAGAAAAAAGCATTACACAAAACGGCACGCAAACTTTGAATAGATGTATTTAACAAACAATCTACCTGACCAAAACCAGCATTTACAAATGCATTAACAAACGTTGCTGCCAAGTTTTGCCTGGCTGAGTCAACACTTGCACCCGCGCTTGCCCGGCCATCAAGCAGATGTGCCTAGATGATGAAAGAGTGAACTATCAGAGTGATTTTAAGATACATCGTGAACAAGCTCTTTTGACTTGTATATAAGATTGATACATTACTAAAAATTTATTTTGATATCATGAATTCATCATTAATGATCCAAACCTTGTATATATCTTCAGGAGACTTGGGCTCCATGACTTCAATATCTCGCGCAAGGGTAAGAAAGCCTTCACTTAACTTAGTGTTGTTGATGATCTCTTGCAAGGCCTCCCTGTCGTCATCATCGCTACACATCTCTTCATCAAGCTCAAAACTTAATCCCTGTATATAGAGAGTACCAATAAGATTGAAAAAGCCATGCATCATCTGTAGCTTTGGATGTTGATAAAACAAAAGGTGGAATAAGGATCACAACTTACCTGACGAGCAAGAATGTAGCAAAATTGCTTCTTCCGCAAAAGATCAGGACAAGAAGTGAAAATCTGCTTCACATGCTGCCAAAAAAAAAATCCAATGTAGTATTAGAACAGAAATTATAAACCAAAGAGGAAAAACAAAATCAGTCACAAACTCGGCATGAAGTCACTCAAATTTATCCTAATATACAAGCAAAAGGTTATGTTAATTCCTGTCCTAATAATTCTTTAGACTAAAATTATCATGATTGTGAATCATCTTTAGGACTTCTCTTTGCAAGAACAATAACATAATAGCTTAAAGCTGAACTTTATGGCTATATCAAATTTTAGTGAGCTCCTAATTTAGTATAATACTGAAGTTGGGGGTACATAAACTGTAGGAAGCAAAGTAGTTCAAATAATATAACCCACAAAAACCACAACACTTCATCAAGGACAAGTCCACATCACGAAATCTGTTGATCCTAGTTCCATATATAAGTACATATCACGAAAAGAAGAATCCACCAGCTAATGTCTTTGAGGATTCTAAAGCTTATATCATCATACTCAAAATAACCCTGAATTCCTAACCTGCATGTTGTCAAGATAGAGTGCAATCTGAAGTGCCCTAGGAAACTCTTCAAATTTTGTGTAGATTGCATATGCAATTTCCAAAACTGATATGTCATCTGGTCCAGGGAGGTATCTACACAATTTTCGAAAATAAAAAGTGAAAAACAATTAAACGCAGTACATAAATTAATGATATAACAAAGCAGAGAAGGATTGACTACACATAAATATACAAGAAAATATTCTGAGCCGATCATAGAAGACAATTAATCCATATTATGCAGTTTACCTCGCTGAACTTGTTAGGTAAAGACAAGTCCTTCTGTAATTTGCTTTGTCGACATGCTTTGCTAGTAGATCAAGGTATTCAACCTAAATTTAATCGGGGTTAAGATTCTTATTCATCTTTATAACCAATAGATCAAGTATGTCAAAACTGTAAAGTGGAATACCTCCATCAGCAGATCTACAGCCTCAGGTTCGGCATTATGCTGCAATACAAAAATAAGTGGTAGATAATGTTTATAAAATACACTAACATGAAGAAAAACAGTTGAAAATGTCAAATTTAAAAATAAAGCAACATTACAAATACAAAATCAGATAAGCCATACCTTCATGTGGAAAGCAACAATTTGTTCCACAAGCTCTATGACTTCATTAACGGGTGATTCCTCATTCTGATTTGCCACAAAGTCATGAATATAATACACACACACACACACATATATATAATGGAATAACAAAATACAAAACAAATACACTTAAAACAAGCATCATTATCAACTCAAAAGGCACCCAAAATTCATAAAAGATATAACTAATAAACAATAAAGTTAAGGAAGAAAAGGTACCACTCTTTTGGAATACTCTTGTGCAATTTCACCAGCAAGATTCCTGAAGAGATGAGACAATCGTGTAATAACATGAGCCCAAAATTTTCATTTATGATAGTAGAGCAAGCAACGACATATCTGTTCTCTTGCCTTTTTTTTGTTATTTATGGAGGCTGTAAATAATGAATTGATTACTAGGGTTTAGATACAAAGGGCAAGTGCTTACCTAACATACTCATGACCCCAGGAACCAATATCACCTTCAGAACCCAGCAATCGATATTTCAAACTCTCCTGAAATACAGAAAATGTAAAAAGACATCAGTAAAAGAGCAATATACCTTAAAGTGAGCACACTTTCAGAACTGCAAGCAAAATGATCACTATGTACCAACAGATAGCAGAAACTACTTGGAAAAGTTAGAAACATGTATCACAAACTAAACCAATCACTAATGATTTTTAATGCATGCTAGAAAATGGAAATTACTATACGTGCAAGGTTCTCTTACCCGCTCACCCTCTGCGGACATTGTCAAAGCCAAAACTGAAAGAATATCAGCAAGCAATTTCTGCATCAAAAAATTAAAACAATCAAAATCTGAGTAGAAAAATAAAGATGTACGATGCTCCAAACTGAAAAAAGGACCTTCAAATCTGATTCTGGCATTGTCTCGTAACACGATTTTAGGGTTCCGTAATGCGGACGCAAGAACTTCAATGGCTTTGGGACCGAAGTCATAGAACTGGTAGATGTCCTAATTTCTTGCCTACAAGTACATAATATATATCGTTAGAATCATAACCTAAATTACCCTTTATTGGATCAAATATATACATGTCTAACTGGTTTCATATAAAAATGGAAAAGTAACATTGAATGAAAGCAACAGATGAGCTAAAACGACAAGCTGTAATCTAGTAGTCATATTACAGGTTCACTAACTTGTAATGGAGCAGGCCTCCTACTGGTCTATAGCACGCAAAGAACCACTCAAGGGAAGTAGTTACACAACCAAGCTGACAAAAGGACTCAGCACCTAAGTTACGAATTTATGCCCACGTATCCACTCATAGATCCATCTATCAAAATTTAACTTACATAATATTTTGATTACGGGAACTTCCAACGGTAAATATGAATAATATAACATTAGGTCAAAATGGAACAAACTAGAACTAGCATGATGCACTTGTAATGAAACAAGGGAATTTGATCCAAACCATTAGAAATACCATGTTGACTGACCAACAAAGATAGCATAGTGCCCTCATGTGACGTAAACCCAAGACCCCAAACCTTTAAAGATGGAAAGCAATTTATAATCACACGATCCTAAAGAAAGATTCTGCTTCCAGAACCAGGTACGAACACTTAACTTTGAAGCACTGCCTACATAATTTAACACCTAAAGTCTATTGCTCCTACACCTTGTCTCAAACAAATAACTAAAATCTAACATACAAACGGGGTTTCTTGCAAACTAATTTAAAAGAACCATATATTGCAAACTAAATCAACGAACTTATTTTCTTCCCTCAAAACCATGGCACTAAACTAATAACCCAATAAGTAAGACAGCACAAATCCATCAAGTAGCTTAGCTTATACAACAAAATTTTAAACTTTAGAACAGGTTCTTGTATAATATACAACAAAATTTAAACTTTAGAACAGGTTCTTGTATAATATATAATCTACTGATGCTATTCATGATTACATTTATCAAAAAACACACATACAATGAATGACAGAAGACTACAAACATAATGTCAGTGACCAACAACACCTTGCCATTTAAACAAACATCCGGGTACACTTTTATATATATATAATTTTTCAACCACCACCAACGTGACCCTGGTGTCAAAGACTCACCTAGTCGCCTTTCCTGGTTAACCTGAACAGAAAAACCACCCTCCATCTACCCGGTTAATTTGCCAATTTCACTTATAAACCATAGTTGTTTGACCAAAAATAACAAGAAACCCTAACCATTCTTTAATAACCACCTAAAAATCGAAACTTTTAACAACTTTAAGCTAACACATGTCAATATAACAACACCCACAAAACTATCAACAATAAAAATAACTACTTTTTTAGCATTATCCCTACATAAATACTAAAAATATAAACAAATAAATAAAAAGTACCTCATGCTTTCAAGAGCAACTTTTTGTAAGGCTTGATCAACATCTTGAACTCTTTCAACATATAACTCTAATTGTTGTTTCAATTCCAAATCTTCTTCTGACTATAATAATAAAATACTCAAATTATTATTACTATTTTCAATAATAAAAATAAAAATAAAAAAAGGTTTAATCTTTTTTCTAAATACTTACAAGATCTTCATCTTTCTTATCATCTTTTTTATTCTTGGGATCTTTGGCAGGGACTTTTTCACTTCTACTGGCAGCAGCACCACCATTATTTTTATGGTTGTTGCTTTGTTCTGGATCCATATTTTATTATAACAAAAAGAATTAGAATTGGAATTGAAAACTTTGATAATAAAACCTAATAACAATTTAAGATTGAAATGGGGATGAATTTGGGGGGGTTTTATTAGTCTTTCTCTCCAAGCAAGCAAATAAAAAAACCACAGCACAGTTATTATATTTCTTTTTTTATATTTTATTTTTATATATTGGAGAAAGCAGATAAGGCCCAACTCTGGAAAAGTATGGACTCATGGAGCTATATTTGAGTCCATATCTTATGGATCATTATTTCGTTTGTATTATGGTTCATTGGTTAATGTTAATGGTTCCAATTTACTTTCGCCTCTCTTACCTCAAGTTGAGGTAACATGCTCGATGCAAGGCGGGTTTTTAAAAACTTTTAAATTCTAACCGGACAAAACCCGCACAATACAGCGGTGATGGTGGTAACAATGGTGGTGGTAGCGGTGGCGGTGTGGTAATGACGACGACGGGTGGTGACGGTGACGGGTGGTAGCGGCGGCGACGACGGGTAGTGGGGGAGGCGGTGGCGACAGCGGCGACAGGTGGCGACGGTGGCGGTAGCGGTGTGGTT
The DNA here is from genome assembly GCA_025447715.1 of Asclepias incarnata. Taxonomy (NCBI): domain Eukaryota; kingdom Viridiplantae; phylum Streptophyta; class Magnoliopsida; order Gentianales; family Apocynaceae; genus Asclepias; species Asclepias incarnata. Next base: position 12,385 of record JAOEHQ010010424.1, read on the forward strand.
ATTAATGTAAAAATAATATATGTAAAAGGGGTAGTGTAGTTATTTTAAGGGTTGAGAGATGTATGTTGTAAATAATAGTTATTTTAAGGGTTGAGAGATATATATTGTAAATAATTTCATTAAGGGTATTATATGTATAAAAAGTAGAGATATTTAAATTAGTTAATAAATGATAGAGGTAGTTTAGTATTTTAAAGGAGTAAAGACAATAGAATGAAGGGGCATTTTTGTCTCATCAAATCATCTTTTGAGATTTTGGGAGTGGGTTCCTCTTTTATAAAGGAATATAGATGTAAATCAATTTAAAAAATAAAATCCATAAACTTCAACTAATACAAGAGGTGACGGTGGTCGGCGGTCTGCAAAGGGGGACCACCGGTTTGGATTGTTTAACACACTAGTATATAAAAATTGTGTTTATTATTTGTTTGTTGCATATTTAAAGATAGAAATGATTAGGTAAAATAAATATAGACATGATAAAAATATATAAATGGTAAGGTAAAGGGGTAATATAGTAATTTTTGTACTTGATAATTAAATTTTAAGACATAAACCAAATGTTTTATAATAATATCGTATAGATATAGATAGACCATAACATAAAAGTTTTATAATAAACTATACAAGTCAATGTTTGTGATAGGTTTATAACCTTCTTTCCATAAATTTTATAAGTACGTAGTTTTCTTAGATCCAATAATCTCATTGTCATACATAACTAGAATCGTGTTTGGCGTGCATCTATGGATCATTTTATAATTTTTCAATGGATGGTCAGTTGGTAGGATGATGACAGCCGACTTTGCCAACCACCTGTCTTGTATAGTGGTAAAAAAAAAAAAAAGGTGATAGTTTATGGTATGAATTAACTAATATTACTTCGTTTTTATTTATTTGATTGAATAAGTGATTTCTTATTTATTTATACAAGATTCTTGCAAGTATTGTCCTTTATGGTAACAGACGTTAGAAACTAACGTTAAACCATACCATGTGCATCTTATGTGAGCCCAATTTTAGGGTTTTTTTTTTCCCCTTATCTCTTGCAACCAGTGGTTGTAGATGATATAGCACACTTCTGCATAAGGTCTGTGTATGCTCCCCCCTTCCATTTCTGTTTCATGTCTTAGCGTATGTGCCTAACAAATAACCTGTGCTTAACAGAAATAGAGTACATTTTAAGTTTAGTCTCTCCATGTTCAGTGTATACATCAATAATCTTATTCTTAGAAATATAACTACTCAAATTGATAATATCTTGATCATTCCTCAAAGCCTAAAGACTAAAATCTAAATCCCTTTCTGGTATTAGAAAATGGTAATACATGACTTTATTCGCATAACCTAACTCGAGCATAAAAGAGTCTATTTCGTGTACTGAAAACCGGTCAATATCTATCAAATCAACAAAATCAATTGTTTCATTCACATACCTCCTACTAGAGACTTTTGTGAATTTACCTTCATGATGAAGCTTGAAGGTAAAGTAGGAGGATTTTCCTTCTGTATAGGTACACAAAAAAAAATTATTAAAAAAAAAAGTTTTAATGACCTCTTTTGTGGGAATTTTATCATACAGTTATACAAGATTTGAACAAGAAAAGTTACCATAAGTTGATTCTAGGTCGCATTCTTCACCTTTTTGCTCAAATATGAAATAATGGAACAACCATTGTTGTTCTTTACTAATACGTGTAATATTTAGAGTTTTAATAAATGGAAATTTTGGGAAAGTAATTTTTGTTGATACGGTTTTGGTTATGGTAAATGAAAGAGTTTACAAGTAATAGAGATATAATTGTACATATAATAAGACTTGATATGTATTAATTGCATGGCAGATGAGACAAGGGAAAGTGCTAAAATGCCCTTACATGAGATGCACATGGTATGGTTTAATGTTAACTAAGTAATCAACCCGGGTTCAACCCGGGTATTTTAAAAAAAGTTTCACAAATACATATATTAAAAAGGAAATTACGTTATATGTGTTGTGGCTACATGGGAATTTGATATAAGGATAGTGAATAAACTAATACAGTAATAGTATAAGAAAACATATAACCTAACTTATAGTTTCTATTGTTAGTGTAACCATATTATCTTTTAGGTCTCAATACTCTCTATGACGGTATATGTGGCCATGTGGGAGGTTGAGATGTAGACAACCTTACCCTTAACTTATGTACCTAAGGTAGAGAGGTTGCTTCTTGATTTCACCTAAGGTAAAAAAAAAAAAAAAGGACCTCCGGCCATGTAATGAGTAAGGATCGAACCCTTGACCTTTGTCTCCAGAGGTAAAAGTGTTAACTACTTGATCCAAGTATTGCTTGCTATTTAGTGCAACCATACATAAGTGAAATATATCATCAAACACAATGCTATAAAGTTTCCTAGTAACGACCACACTCAAAAATGCACAACGCAAGTGGAACATGCATATTAGTGTGATAATCAATTTCAGTCCTAGAAAACAGGCATCGTAAATCGTCGTTGTCTCAAATCTACTAAGAAAGTTTAATTGGTGCATCGATATATCTTTTTGCAAATAACCAAAGGAAATAGGTGAATTCAAACTATAAATCAATTGCGAATTGATTATATATCCATATGAATGAGTTTTAATATTGAATATCAAAACTTAAATTCCATGAAGAAACTCATATCAACTATCATCATGAATCATAAAACTACCGCAGTGAAAATATCTTTATTTTTGGTGGCAAGTTAGCAGTGTTACTAAAATGAAAAGAAAATATTTAATAAATTATTAAAGTTGATTATAAAAACAAAAAGAAATTTATAAAATATTGACATTAGCATCGATTCAATAAAATACAAGAAGTGAAACTTAAATTTATGAAAAAAGTTATATATATCAACCTCCCTAGTACATATTTTCCATAACAACGTTCCGAGTCGAAATGACAAATTGTCCCTTCTCGGATTCTCATTCTTTCACTTGAAGGCACGCCGTGCAGTAGTAATGAGGTCCATGTCAATGGTTCCTGATGAGAGAACGACTTTGTCAGAAGAGATATATTTACGAAAGAGCTCCTTTTCACAGCAAAATAAAGATTACGTGTAATATTAATGATACCGTATGTTTTTCAAATAAGCAGTTTCTTCTTTGAGTTCTGCAAACAGAGGTCAATGTAAGCACTTAGCACATATCAAGTAGAGGCAACAATTACGCCCCATTTACTTGCATAATTTGAGTTGTGCTTTATCCAGTGGGTCAAATGATGTTAATATAATTAAGAAGTGTTGACCAATTTGAATGTCATTCACGGTGTATTCAAACACACAAACAACTCCTCAATTGCTTTAACATAAAAAGCGTGGATTATTAGTAAAGCTCAAAAAGTATAGTTTGCGAAACCTTTTTTAGCAATTGTTTATTTGTAAAGCTTAAAAGATATGGTTTGTGGGCCAACCTGGCCCATTTCGACCAACACTTTAAACTTTTCCATTTTGAGCAAAACATGTTTTGAATTGTTATTCAACCAACCCGTTTTGCTACCTCTAAACTCAACTAGTGATGGTAAAGAAAAGGAAAAGCAAACCTCATGTCTTCGTTATTGACTTATCTGTCATCCTTGTACATAATGTGTCAATGCCTTCAAATGCATAAAAGTGCCATTGAATATAACTGATGGCGGAACTTTTGGTCCGTGACTATATATTCGTAATAGCCTCTAGATGTATATGTCAAACAAAAAGATCAAGAATAAATTTAAATATCATTGCATTTAGTAAGACGAAAACTCAAATATTATTAAAGCTATTGACATGCGTGATTCGATGATACTAAGGGAAATAAAGTAATATTATGTACGAGCAGCCACATGACAGACTATGAACTTGTTAGAATAGAATTGTTACACGTTAAAAAAATAAAAGCAAACTTCGATTACATCCATAAAAATTAGACAGAATAAGAACTATTAGACTTGATAAAGCTATATCTGACATAATATTTGATGCAATAGCTCATATATAAAGAAGACAAATACTTAGGGCTGTCAACCGGGTTGACCCGGGTCGACCCGTGTCGGGTTGGCGGGTTGAAAAACTCTGACCCTGACCCGACCCACTAAAAGTTTC
>JAOEHQ010010435.1:0-16488 GCA_025447715.1 Asclepias incarnata
TAAATGTATATACTACCGCTGAAAAATGATGATATGTTTATTTAAAAATGGTTTTTATTGTATATGGTTCGTATGATATATTTATTTAAAAATGTATCTTATATCTTTTTATAATGACGGTGTAAAGTTAAATGTATTTTATATATAAAAAACATATTTTCAACTTATTTGTACAGAATCAAATAAAATTACAATCCTTAAACTACAATATGTATCTACTTAATAAAGCAACATGACCTTCGTAATAAGTTTTACATTATAATGACAGGATCATTAAATATTACCTCATCTGTCCTAAAATAAGTGTCTATGATAAAAATGACACATAGCTTATAAGATTATAATATCATTATATACATATTTTCGATAAAAATTTTACTATTACTTTTTGAAAAAAAAATGAAAATGCGATAATATAGTTAATTTAACATGTTATTCTTAAAAATGAACATTATTTAGAACAAACTAAAATAGAAACCTAACACTTATTTTGGGATGGATATGGTAATATATATTTTTTTAATCTAAAAACAATAATATATTTGGTTTGGTTCCTTGGTGTGGAGAGATGTCTGCCATAAAAGAAAAGAGAGAGTTCGTAAGTGTATAGTAATGCTTAGCAGTATTAATCATGTCTACTTTTAAATTTTATAAAGTCGACGAAAGATTAAAATTAATATATATTATTTATTAAACATTCACACAAAGCAAAGAAGCAAAAACATAAAACTAATATATATCTATATCCAAAGTAAAATAACACAAAGATTGTTATATCTATCTCACGCCTTTACAAATATATATAAACTAGTTTTGTCATCCGGGTGTTGCCATAGGAGATATAATATTTATTGTGTGTGATAATATGTAAAATCATAATGTGTTATGAGAAACATCACACAACTGGATGACCTGACTTGATATTCACCTCTATAACATTTCTTATATTAAGATCTTCATACACAGTTCACTTGCTCACTCCTTATATTAAGATCTTCATACACAGTTCACTTGCTCACAAACGACTTGTACCTTTTAGTTTATCATTTAACACTTGGTATTAAGATGATAGCATCAATCGGTTGACAAAATATACAAATCATGAAAACTTACATATAAATTAAAAACATAACGTCCAAATCATTTATTTATTTTAAAAATATATTAAAATATTAATCTGTGAAACGTTTGAAAGAAGCAAACTTGGAATTGCTTTTATAGAGTACGGAAATGAAATGGAGGCGACCATCTTCAAAGATTCAAGATTTCAAGCTAACCCCCGATAGCCCCATGTTACTATTGGGCTGGGTTTGAGGCCCAGTACTGGGAAATGGATAACCTTAAACCTTTTCAATAAACAATTAAACATATACATACATAAAGTATATAAACGAAAAAACCCTTGTGTTGGTGTTGGTCGCTCTGAATTTCCATCCTGTTTGTTTAGAGTTGGAAAAGCTAAAGAAATTAAAACAATGAAGCATCTTTATCTTTATCATCATCGATCAGGTAAAAGTGTATTTTTTTTTTTATCTGTCTTTGTGCATGTGTGTGTACAAAAAGCCAACTATTTGATGTCTTTCTACGGGTTATGGGTCCCAATACCGGTGCTGAGATGTAGGCACGTTGCCCCTGCCTAAGTTAGAGAGGGTAGAAAAGGTCCGGTCTTGCAAGGATTAAGGATTGAACCATTGACCTCTCTTTCCAAAGATAAGGCTGTTAATCCAAGCTTGCTTGTGCTTGAAGAAGATAATGATTTACGTATATATGTTTACTGTTTAAAGTTATTTTCCTTTTATTCACTGTTTTCATGGTCCTCCATTTTTGAAAAATGGTGGTTTATTAGCTCCCATCAGACCATCGAACTATATTATTTTTTTTTTTTTTGTCGAATTAGGTCTTTAAAAGTTTTTTTTTTTGGTCCAATTAGGTCTTTAAAAGATTTTTTTTGAAAAAGATGTATGCTTTAACAATATTTGATATGCTGTTGATAAGTATTATTGGTATTTTTACATTGTTACCATCACTCGAATTCAAGTTTAAACACTACGAAGAATTAGATTTAATCAAATTCGCAAAAGTTGCATATCACAATCAAGAAAGATACTTTTTTTTCTTCTTGTGTGTGCGCGCACGCACGTACATGTAAGTGCTCAAATATTCCGAATGTATAATCAAGTTTTAAATGTATCATTTTCCCCTTGCAGCCTGTCGATTCTTGTTGACTTCAAGGACAATGTGTTCCAAAGCTTTTTCTCCTATACCATTACCCAGTGCCACAAACGAGAGTAGTGCAAAAGTGATTTATAGTGTCGCTCCTGCAATGGGTCATCACGATGTACGCGCGTTATATATATGCAACTACATTGTCTTTTTGTTCATGTAATTAAGACATGATGTTGGCAAACAGGAGGAACACGATGATTGCAATTCTAGAGTTACTTATACTATGAGGGCTCTTGAAAAGGCGAAACTCACTCCTAAGGTAAATAAAGCATTTTGTTTGCATTCACTTCAAAGGCATTTCAATTTCGATCAGTAGGCTACAATTGTGTCTATTATGAATGTTATGATAAATTCAAGTTTGTTTGTACTCGTATGCCGTCTGTATATTATGGTTGCAGTTTCGAGGATCTGAGATCATTCAACTTGAAAATTTTAGAACCGCTACAGTGGAAGATATTGCAAGCTTACATTCAAGATCTTATATTTCTTCCCTTGAGAAGGTAATACATGCATCCATGATCCATCCTTGACATGAAGAAAAATAGAGGATTTGTAATTGCTTAATTTTGAAAAAAAACATATTATATACCACATATGTAGATCTATATACAGTGGCGGATCTTAAAGATCGAGGTGGGGTATGCACTTGTCAACAATTTTTTTTGCCAACGGTAGGATGATAAAATGTAAAGACATAGGTGTTTGCTATGGCATGTTGGAAGTAAGTCAAGTAACTGTCAAGTATTATTGTGTTTTATAAAATTTTGAAATAATCAGTTTTTTGTATTTGGACAAACAAAATGATGCTTTGATTATCACACGCGTGTCAAATAAGTAGTTTTATACTTACCGCGACAGAACAAAACTGATTATCTGAAGACGAAATAGTTTAATTTACATACACATATACTCTGTATATTTGATCTGATATGGGCGACCTTTATTGACATAGTATCGATAATGAATCCCATAAGTAATAATATTTTGTCAATTTCTTTCATTTAATGGTCTTATGTTCCTTGTAAATCCATTGTTATATAGGCAGTTGAACAGGCTAAGGCTTCAGAAAGGGGCATTCTACGCATTGAAGACTCTGGTCCTACATATGTCACTGGCGCGGTAAGTCCCTGCACGTTTATAATGATATAGTTTAACACTAAAAATTAACTTTTGTTGACTTTTGACTTGGGAGAATGGCACAATCAATTGAGGTTATGAGATTCTGAAGATAGCTGATAACCTGATCAATTAGGTAACCTAATTGAGCAGAATAGTTCACAAAATCAATGGATAAAGGCTAGAAAGTTAGAGATATAATTGAGAGAGACTTTTTAAGTAATTTGTATTCATATATGTTCAAATGAGCTAGCTATTGATGTGTTTATATGGTCATCTTTTGATTACAATTGATCCACCGACTCTGGAATACAATGATAACCGTTTTCCCCGTGACTTCACCAAGCCTGTATCTAACCTACACCTGATCACCTTATGTTGATTAGTATTACATATTGACAAGACTTGAGCTAAATACTTGCCGGCCAAAGAAACTATCTTTAACTCATATCATTACACCCGCTCTAACATTGATACTTGTGCTCAAGGATCAAAGGAAGGGAATCCTTGAACGACCTCAGCTAGCACGACCCCCAATCTGAAATTCATCCTTGTGCTCAAGGATCAAAGAAAGGAAATCCTTGAGTGACCTCAGCTAGCACTCTATGGGGTTTAATTCTGCCACCAAATGAGCCACTCTACACTAGCACTATTATGTTTCTTGACTGTTTGAATCTCAAGAAGTTCATAGTATGACAAGTAGATGGACCGGTGGCAATAGAAGGTGACCCATACTTTAAAACAGATAAATGAAAAATGTGGTGAATGATGAAAGTAGGAGGATGTCGAATTCGAATAGTATTGTTACCAAAATACTTGGCTGCAACTTAAGGAACACCCAATCTCTCACTTGAAAACTCCTTTCAAATCCTTGAGATTTAGTCAATGTCTTCTTTCTGTCCCGAGTCTTATCTAAGTAGTTGTATGGCTTCCTCCCTTACAATCAAACTTTAGACAACAATATTAACCTTACTCTCTGCTGAAGCTAAGGATCTAATAGAGGTGCTGTCAATAGAAAATCTCATACCGGGTGTTTTCAGTAGCCGTTTGTAAGTATAGTACCAGTACTCTGCCAGTGGTAGCCACTTGTGCCAATCTGAAGGCTAAGAGGAACACATACACCTCAAGTAGCTCTCCAAACACTGATTTAATAGGCCATCACTTTGAGGGTGATAAGCACGTACTCGACATTCTCTGATCAATACCATTAAGTGACATCAATTCTCGCTAAAAAGGACAAACAAACACCTCATCTCTATCTGAAACAATGGATTTCGGGAAGCCATGCATTCTGAAGATGTTAATCCTAAAACACTTGGAGCAATCTCCGTGGCAGTCAAAGGATGCTTTAAAGCCAAAAAGTGGCCATACTTACCAAGCTGGTCAACTAGAAGTCTACAAGCAAAGGAACACTTGTTCCTACAGATAAAGCTCATTAAGGTAGTCTTATCACGAAATCCATAGCGATATCTTCCCAGATGGCAAATGGGTTGGGATAGACCGTTGTGTATTTTATCGTTGACTAGGTTTATATATATATATATATATATATATATATATATTATAGTAATTTTGAGATATGGTAAAATATGCATGCAGACATTTGACGAGGCGTTGGTTGCTGTTGGAGCAGCCCTATCTTTGGTTGATTATGTGGTAAGCTAGAAGTTTGAATCACACATGTTAGTGGCCACATCAAGGTGGCAATTACTACTTTTTTGCTTATAAATCTATCGACTTGGAAAATGTATAAGTTTGTGTACATGTAGGTGGCAGCATCAAGAGTCAATGAGAACCCTCCAGTTGGTTTCGCCCTGATACGTCCTCCCGGACATCATGCGGTTCCTAGTGGGGCCATGGGATATTGTTTTTTTGGTAATGTAGCAATTGCAGCTAGGCATGTTCAACGTGTCCATGGATTAAAGAGTGTATTCATCATTGATTTCGACGTGCATCACGGGAATGGGACTAATGATGTGTTCTATGATGACCCAGACATATTCTTTCTTTCAACTCACCAAGTAAGAAGCAAGCATTCATAGTGCAATTTAATTATTTTGGAGCATGTATGAATGCATATATGAATACGATATATCCTCCTCCTCATCATCAAGTATCTCAATGTTGTCTTCAATATACATTAATCCAGGAGGAATGGTACCCTCGTGGTACAGGCAAAATTGATGATATAGGGTGTGGCGATGGTGAAGGAGCAACACTTAATTTGCCATTACCAAAGCGTACGGGTGATATATCTATGCGAACTATATTTGATGAGGTCATCGCACCAGCTGCCCAAAGATTTAAGCCGGATATAATTCTTGTATCAGCAGGGTGATTTTCTATAAACTACCGAAACCATTTATATACACACAGTTTATTATTATTTATAAATTTAATTTGTTCGTTTTCAGATACGATGGGCATTTGTTTGAACCAACGGGTAGATTCCAATTGAAATCAGGAACATATCACATGCTAACATTGAGCATCAAGCAGCTTGCAAAAGATTTATGTGGTGGTCGATGCGTGTTTTTCTTGGAAGGGGGATACAACATATTTACTCTTTCTCAGTGCGTCGCACAATCTTTCCGTGCTTTGATTGGGGAACCGAGCATACCACAGGAAGTTTTTGATGACAATGCCTTTTTTGAAGAAGAACCATCTTCCAAGGTAAATCAAGCTATTGAGAAGATCAAGCACTTGCATAGTCTTTAGTTCAAAATGTGAAAGATTAAACCCCCACCCCAGTAGCAGTAAGAACATGTCAAGGTATCGGTTTTTTAGTTTTTTTTTTTTTTTTGAACATTGTTATATTATTATTATTTAACTATACGTAGTAAATATAATAATATAATGGGGAGTGGGACAGTTTTTATCATATGAGTAATAGTTTGTATGATTTTCTGATTTATTTTAGTTTTACAAAAGTATTCGACGATAAATCTTATTACAAAGCATCATTTATGTGGTAATTCTAATCTTTAAAATTTACGCGATCATTCTAACTTTGTGATAATATTCTAACTTCCAATCTTCCATATAAGTGTCACTTGAAATGATTGGTGTAATGTCAGTTGGTTAATTGGTATGTAATTATTTCCCTGCCCCCAAAAAAAAGGAAATGCTTATTTATAAAAGTAAGCAAAAGCTGCAAAACAGAGATGCTGTTTCCGGTTCTACCTAAGGCGAAAAATGACCTCTAACCTTGCAAAGCGTGAGGATTGAACCCTTGACCTCTTTTTTCTAGAGGCATGGGTGTTAACCACTTGATCATTAGACGTTCTTCAACCTAGCACACTGTTTTTCAGTTTGTTCGTGTCACATTAACAACACACAATAATGTTCCAATAATTTGTGAAAATTAGAGGTGGTGGATCCGTGGTTGGCCAAAGGTGGTGATGGAGAAGAAACATGAAGTGGGACCCACAAAAATCAAGATCCACTTGAGATAGTGTAAGAAATTAATTTTCAAATCTCAAAGGCTTGGTTGTTTCTTTTTTGAATTCCACCACCACCAATCGGAAAGTTTGTTTAATTGCGACGGAGATGTATGTGTTGTGAGAAAAAGCACATCTGGATGGGACGACGTGGTGGGAGCGTTCCTTTGAACAAGAAGAATCAAAAGAAACAACGAAGCCTTAGGATTCCATTTGTTGGATCAACAAAAGGCTAATTGATCATGAAGTGGATTCATGGTATTTAAGATAGATTTTTATCAATAGATATACAGATTGATTACTTGTATAGATGGATGGGTATGTAATTGTGTTGATTTTAGATTGAAGATGAAAAGAGGATGGTGATAGAATTTAGGGATTTTTAGATTGAATAAGAAAAATCTCACCGATGGTCTTTTAGCTTTGGAGGAAGTTAACGGTCATTAGTGAAAATGTGTGGCGCCAACTACAAAAAACAAGATTGTGGTGTGATGCTCAATCAACCTTTTCACTAATCTTTAAGAAACTATATAATATAATAATCAAAAGTCAATTGAGTTCGTCTCATCAATAACAAATATGATCCAAAAGTATTTAGGTAGTGATTCGAACTCATCCAAAATTAGGCTACTCATCAAAAAGGGACTCCTTAAAGACACCAATTTTTTTTAGAATAGCCACCAAGTCAATCTTCTTGATTATGTAATCATTGTGTTTTTTTATAGTTTTTTGCTTCTTTTTTACCTTTTTGCTTACTTTTCACCTTTTTAATGATTACATAATTATTTTGTGATTTTTTTTAAAGTTTCTTTATATAAATAGTTTTGTGACTTTTTTTTTTTTTTAATTTAACTAAATTGTACATAATAATTGAAGATACAAAAAAAAAAAATGAAATCGAAAATTTTAACTAAATTGTACATAATAATTGAAGATCTTAAAGATTCCAATTTATTTTATTATTCCAACATATTTAAATATTCCAACATAATTAATGGTAGGTTTTTAAACTTTTTGCTGAAGAAAAATGTCACATTTAAAATTAGTTTTACAAACAAACCAGACATGTTGCATATATAGTCCAGCTCAAAAACATAAAGAAATAGAAGGAAATAAAAATAATTTGACTAGTTACATATAATAAATTTGTAACGTTTTTAGTTCGATATTTAGCTGTTCGATAATAAAATATTGTATGAGCATTTGAACATGGAGAAATAATATATTTAACAGCAACCATTTTTTTAAATATGAATGAATATAATATAAATAAAGCATTTTTCTTTGATATATACAGATTAATACTCAGCCAAACTCCTCATGTAGAAAAAAAAAAAAAAATACATTGGGAACCTTTGTTTACTTCAAATAATAACTGTTTTATTTTATTATATTAATATTAATATTAACAAATAAAGTTTCAAAATTCAGATATATATAAATATGAAAGTATAAAAAAAAATTATGGCTAACTAAATTAGATGATCTATCTTTATATTATATAAAAAATAAAATTTTTAGTTGACTAAAGTAAGAAAGAGAAATCCAATCATTTCAAAAATAAAAATTAAAAAATTACACGGTATACAAGACACCTAGTTACTTTTTCAGACTTCATAACGTTAATCAATGTTTTGATTAGATTTTTTTTTATAGAAAAACTAAATAAAAAATAATAATTGGTAGCTATAATAGAACCCAGTAAACCTTTGTTTTGCATATCTTTGCAGATATTATTACAACAAGAAAACAAAGCAGTCTTCTTGGGATAAACCTTTGGAGTTGATGACACCTCTGGAGGTACGTAATATTGTTAACACCGGCAGTAATGGTATCATGTTGTTTAATAACTTGTTTTACATGCAAAGCATATCTTCATTTAATCTGGAATTAGACAAATTTGCTTTTTCTTGAAGACTTCAAACTTCTTGTCAACATGAATCAATCAACTTTAGTTGTATGTGTTTTTCCCCTTTTTTGGTTGTTTCATTGATTTGTAGATCTCATGGGAATTTGAAGCTAACCTTCGAAGGTGATTTCATTTTCTCAAGGCAGGAAACAATTTGTTATTTTATGTTTTCACCACATATTGGACCATTGCTTATGTCATTTTTCTAACTAATTCTGCCCTTTTATTTGACACCACCTTCCATCTCTGGTTATTCAATCTTGGTTGCATTTTTATCAGACCGTCTTATGTCCACTGTCCCTAATGTGAAATAGGGTGGCAGGGTGCTGCTGCCTGCTTATACAAAGTGAAATATAAAGAAAGTTTGATAAAAAAAAGAAAAAGTAGAAAGTGTCAGTCGTATGATTGCTGGATTTGATACATTATTAACGAATATTAAGATAGAGTGTTTGTTCATAAAGAGTGAGCTGCAGGTGAATTGTCAAAATTAGATGTTTGCGAGTCCAGAAAGCCTTTTAATTATGAGGTTAAGAAAAATGTATAGGATAATAATTCATGAACATCTTAATAAGCTATAATTGGAAATCAAGAACAATAAGTTTTGTAAATCTCTAATATGGAAAGAGGACCTCACAACTTCTCAACCTCCCAACGATGACATACTTTTATCAGTGATATAATATGGAAATATGGATACATATTTCCTTTTACCTATGCTTTAATTGTAATACATATCCCCTTTGTGATTTGGTGATTTAATTTATATACTTGCTTCTATCAAGGGCACACAAGTTATATTATATTATTATGACAATAATAAATTAGTTGGATAATAAGGAGTATAAACTAAAAGCTCAATGTCTACATTTGAAATTTGCAGGTGGCCAAGGAAAATGGAACTACCCTGCCTCAAGCGGGGCCTATTCATTATTCGTTACCATTTTTTTGATCGTAAGCTGCTAATACTTTATAATTATTGTTTTCAAAAAACATATGGTATATGATAGATTCGGTATTAATGTACATTATAAAAATATACATTATCTATACTATATATATATATAAGTAGTATAGATATATATTAATGTAAATAACTAAATACATCATAAAAATATACCTTATAACTAAATAAGGTTCTTGTGGGTCAAACATTACATTATAATAACTAGGTACATTAGATTATAATAATTAGGTTACATTATTTGATGGCAAAAGGTACACCTACTACAACTGCTCTTGGAGTTCAAGCTAAAAAGTACGACTGACACAACCCATTTCACATTGGAACCATAAGCTAAAGAGTGTAACTGCTACAACCCTACAAAGAAAGTCAAACTCTACAAAACATATGGTACGGTTCAAACCAAAAATTTTATCATTCGAATTTGCTGTATATTAGGGTTATTACTTTTATTTCTGATGTGTTTTATCTAATGTTGTAATTTTAATTAACGAATGTTTTATTAGGGTTATTACTTTTATTTCTATATATTGGTTTCTTGTATTACCTTAAAATATAATTATGTAGCTGGTTTAATTTTAGTTAATCATGTATTGTAAGGCAATTAAATCCACATATTACTTTGGAGATTAACCAAGAAATTGTTAATAGCTACACATTCTGGTCTCTCATGCTTCAATGTTAATAAGAAAATGATTAAATTTTCCTGTCAAATTTTTCTTTATATCGGTAACAAAGTTGGTTTCCATTCTTTTACCTAACTTAATCGTACTTAAGTCTTAACTGTTAAGAATAATAACCAACTTCCATTTTATTGAATAGTTATTTTCTGTCATGAGTAATAGATTAGCAATTATAAATGCATTCAAATTGAAATTTAGTCATATATTTGTTGTATGTATCAAACCAAAATTTTATAATTCAAATCTACAAACTCATTATCTAATCAATTAACACTAAACACTTAATAGGATATGTCGCGTTCATTATCTAATCAATTAACACTAAAAAGCAAATTGATATATCGTTTTATGGCTGTATTACATGTTTTTTCTTTTTTAAGTTTAATGATAAGGAGGGTATGGAGAAGGTTTTGGAACAAGGACCTTGGCAGATTCGCTCTACTCCATTGTTTCTGAATATCTGGAGTCCGAGTGTGAATTTAGCTAAACATGAGGTGACTAAAGTACCAGTTTGGGTTCGACTCAGGAATGTCCCACTTGTAGTTTTTACGGCAGATGGTCTGAGTTTGATTGGCTCTAAAATTGGAAAACCGCTGAGGTTGGATGCGTATACTAGTAGTATGTGCACGGAATCATGGGGGAGGAATACTTATGCTAGAGCTTTGATTGAGTTGGATGCTAATAATGAAGTGCGTAAGGAGCTGGTCATAGGGATTCCTGATTTATACAATGGGGAATTTGTAAAAGTAAAGGTGGTCGTTGAGTATGAATGGAAGCCACAACATTGCCATCAGTGCAAAGTATTTGGTCATTCAGATGATAATTGTCCGAATCAAGTAAAGGTTGAGGTTAATAAACCGGATCCAGTGGAGTTTCAGGAGGTTGTTCGCAAAGGTAATAAAGCGGGTAAGGGAAAGCAGGTGCAACAAGGAAAACATATTGATGGTATTAAACTTACTAAGCCTAAGCCAAACTTCCAGTATCGAGTGAAACAGCCAACTGATGCTAAACATAAGAAAGGGACTGATGAGGCGACAACTTCTAAAGTGCCAATGGCGACTAAAAATTCTTTTTCTGTTCTTGAGCAGGGAATGAATGGTGTATGGGAAGACGAGTATAGTGGCAATGTTTTAGAGCGAGATGATGAGGAAAATTCAAAAGAGAACATTCAATCTACTACTGATCCTCAAGTGGATGAAGATAGTGACGTGGAAGAAGTTTTTGTTGAACAAATTGAAACCGAGATGTATATGGCAAAACCAAATACTGAAGGGGCAAGCACTCCTGGTAATGACGGTGATCATGTATAATCTTGCTTCTTGGAACATAAGGGGTATGAACCAACGTCCCAAACAACAGGAGGTTCGACAGGTAATTCTTGATAATAATTTATGTGTTTGTGCTATCTTGGAATCACATGTTGATTCTTTGAAATTGAATAATATCTGCTCAAATGTCTTTTCTTCTTGGTCTTGGACTTCTAATGTTGCTGTTTGTGTTAGAAGGCCTAGAATTTTGATTGGGTGGAATCCGGATATTGTAGACTTAATGGTGATTTCGATTTCTGACCAAGTTATTCATACGCAAATCCTGTTCAAAAATGACAATAAAATGTTGTTGTGTTCATTTGTTTATGCGCATAACAAGTATACTCAAAGACGTGATTTATGGCGTAATCTTGGTCTTCATAAAGTTTTTGCAAGGGATAAGCCATGGTGTATTTTAGGTGACTTTAATGTTGCTCTGAAATTAGAGGATAAAGCTACTGGTTCTTCGGGTATGGATATTGCTATGCGTGAATTTAGTGAATGTGTTGAATTGATTGAGGTTTTTGACGTGAATCAATCGGGGCTACAATATACTTGGACTCAAAAACCCCAAGGCATGGATGGAGTTTTGAAGAAGATTGATAGAATTCTGGCCAATGTTGATTTTACTGATATGTTTATTGGAGCTAATGCTGTGTTTCAACCTTACCGTAATTCTGATCATGCTCCAGCTATTATTAGGATTCCTATGGTGTCGACATCCAAGAGGAAACCGTTTAAATTTGCTAATTTGTTAGTTAATCATGAGCAGTTTTCTGATGTGGTATCTGATTCCTGGAAGGCCCATGTTTCGGGTGTGTCTATGTACAGATTGGTTAAAAAGCTAAAACGTTTGAAGAAACCATTAAGAAAACTACTTTATAGCAAGGGTAATCTGCATGAAAAAGTAATTAAGTTGCGTGCTGAGTTGGATGAAGTTCAAAAAGCCTTGGATAAAGAACCAAATAATTTGCTCTTGCGTGATGAAGCGTCTATTTATTTGAAAGCATTTAATGAGGCTGTTTTGGATGAGGAGAGATTTTTGAAACAAAAAGCCAAAGTACATTGGTTACAGGTGGGAGATTCGAATACTTCCTATTTTCACAAGGTTGTTAAAAGTCGAGCTGCTAGGGGCCGAATTGATTCAATTTTGGATTCGTCTGGTAATCGGTTTGATGGTAGTGATGTGCCCAAGGTTTTTGTGGATCATTATGTCAATTTTTTGGGTCAAGCTGGAGTTGTTCAACCGTTTTCTGTGCATGGTTTATTTACTAGGACGATTTCTAATTATCAAAGGCTGCATATGATTCGTGAAGTCACTGATGAGGAGGTTAAATGTGCTATGTTTTCCATGGGTGATGATAAGGCGCCTGGTCCGGACGGGTTCTCTGCTGCGTTTTTTAAACATTCATGGTCTGTGGTGGGTAAGGATGTTACTTTTGCTGTAAAAAACTTCTTTGCCAGTGGTAAATTGCTTCGTGAAGTTAATCATACAATTATTTCATTATTGCCTAAGGTAAAGTCACCATCTCGGGTGAATGATTATCGCCCGATCTCTTTGTGTAATGTGATTTTCAAGTGTATTACGAAGATTATTGCTAACAGAATAAAGGATTCACTTGTTGATGTGGTGAGCATTAATCAGTCCGCCTTTGTACCGGGAAGGAGAATTACGGATAATATTTTGTTAACTCAAGAGTTGATGCATAACTATCATCTAGATAGGGGTGTACCTCGGTGTGCTTTCAAAGTGGATATTCAGAAGGCTTATGATACAGTTGATTGGAGGTTTTTGAAGATTATTTTGGGTCAATTTGGTTTTCATTCACAAATGGTTCATTGGATTATGGAATGCGTTACTACTACCTCGTTTTCAGTGAGTATTAATGGCGTTCTTCATGGTTTTTTTAAGGGTAAGAGAGGTCTTCGTCAGGGTGATCCATTATCTCCATATCTTTTTACTCTTGTTATGGAGGTATTGTCTCTCATGATGCAGCGCCGAATCAGGGGGAATGAGTTATTTCGGTACCACCACTTATGTGACAAGTTGTTTATTACAAATTTGTGTTTTGCTGACGATTTGTTTATATTTATTAGAGGTGATTCGCATTCAGCAAAGGTGGTTCGAGATACTTTGGATGAGTTCAAAGGTGCTTCTGGTTTGGCTGCTAGTCTTCCTAAAAGTACTGCATATTTTTGTAATGTTCTAAATCATGTTAAAATTGAGATTTTGAACATTTTACCTTTTGAGGAAGGTCGGTTGCCAGTCAAGTATCTTGGTGTCCCATTGGTTTCAACGAGATTGATTTATGCTGATTGTAAAGAGTTGTTGGAACGTATTAGGGATAGAGTGAATAACTGGAAAAGTAAGTTTCTTTCTTTTGCGGGACGCCTACAACTGGTGCAATCTGTTTTGTCGTCAATTCATGTGTATTGGTCGTCAGTGTTTATACTTCCTACAAAGGTTACCATGGAGATTGAACAGATTTTACGTGGCTTTTTATGGAGTCAAGGTGTTTTAAAAAAGGGGCAGGCTAAAGTTGCGTGGGAAATTGTGTGTCTTCCGAAGCAAGAGGGTGGTCTAGGGATCCGTCGTTTAGTCACTTACAATACTGTGCTCATGGCGACCCATATTTGGAATCTCCTTACCTTAAAAGAATCACTGTGGGTGAAATGGATACATGCTCATCGATTACGTGGTCAAAGTTTTTGGGATATACAGTTGAGAGGTAATCTTTCTTGGAGTTGGCGCAAGTTATTACAGATTCGTAATGATCTCAGAAAACACTTTTGGTATGTGGTTGGTAATGGACAGTCAGTTTTTGCTTGGTATGATATGTGGATTGATTGTTGTCCTCTAATATCTTTGGTTACTCCTAGAATGATTAGAGATGCCGGTCATGATTTAAGTGCAAAAGTGGTGGACATTGTTGAAAATGGCTCTTGGAAACTGCCTCATGATTGGGATGGTATAATTCTAAATACTTCTGTCCCTTCGTTTTCTACAGAACCTGATGTGTTAAAATGGCGAACTAATGTGGGTAAGCTGGAGGTTTTTTCTGTTGCTAGTGCATGGAATGATCTGCGTGTTTCAGCACCAGTTGTTGATTGGTATCATATTGTTTGGTATAAACAATGTATACCGAAGTTTTCGTTTCTTCTTTGGCTTGTCATAAAAAGAAAATTGAAGACACAGGATATGCTTCGGTCTTGGGATATTCAGCACCAATCGAATTTAGCTTTGGTGTGTCCACTGTGTAGTTCTGTTGCTGATTCACATCAGCATTTGTTTTTTGAGTGTGCTTATTCGACATATGTTTGGCGTCAAGTTAATTTAGATGCGGGTTTGAATCAGAGCTCGAGCAGTTGGGATGTGATTGTTAGCGACCTTGTTCCTATTGCAAAGAAAAGTTCTTGCCAGAGTGTGATTTCTAAACTGGTCTTGGCTACTTCGGTTTATTTTATTTGGCAAGAGCGAAATACTAGGCTTTTTCAGCAACAAAAGCGGGTAGAGATCCAATTGGTTCGGGTGATCTTATCTACAATTCAGCTTAAGCTCATGTCTTTTCGGTTCAAGAAAAATGTGAGAGTGGAAGATGTCTTGGTTCGGTGGAAGCTTTCTCCCCTGCTTACCGATCCTCCTTAGTTGTGCATGATGTTTTTCTAGATAGATTTGTAATTTTATCTGTCTAGTTTGGTTGTGGGAGTGGTTTGTCACTTGCCACATTAGGTTTCTGGTTGTTGCTTTTTGCATGTACTTGTACCAAGTCGATATGATACTCAATCATGTCGCCTGAACTTTATTGCTTTGGGTGAATATATATACTAACCGGGGTATACTTGTACCCTCTTTACCCAAAAATAATAGGATATGTCTGATCATTGTACCGTTCAAGAATTTTCATCATTGAAAAAATCTGGAGCATGGTATAATCTTAGGTTATCTTTGTTATGGTCGAGTTTATTTGGCACGACGTCGATGAAAAGAGATTAGTGATTATTTTTCTTGATCAACATGTAAAACCTTCTTTTTATTTGCTTTGTGTTATACGAGTAAACGCTATTTTCACCACTAAATTGGTTTTGTGTTTTAGAGAGACAAAATCGCTGCATCGTCCCAGAACAGTTTGAGATTACATTATAAGATACATTAGATTATAACTAGATATTTTTTTGCCGGAAAATACAATGTCTTTCAAAGAGTACAAGATGTCAATCAAAGTACTCTTAAATTCCTTAAATCATCTTTTGAAAAGTAGGGTGTTTCAAAATTATACAACTACATGACATTTCCTTTATAAAGTGAGCAAGATATATCTCTTCATACAAATCACTAAATCACCAACCTGCAACCTATCTCTACATAAATACATTGGTAAGTTAATTTTTCTATACATTAAAATAAAAATATATATATTTCCTTTTTAAAATGTTAGTTTTTATATTTCATACTAACTTTGCTTATTTTTTATGTGGTTATCCTTGTAAAGCTGTTGTTAAATCTTTACTCGACTTTCTTTTACTATTCAACATCCTTTTGCAGAAACTTTGGTCATATAAGGGGGGAGAGAGTACCCCATACATTACCAAACTTCACCAAATTTTTACATCACCATTATCCAATAAAAACTCTTCACCTCCTTTTACCCTAAACTTCCCCAAAGTTTACCAAAATGGTGGCGCTACATTCACCAAACTTCCCTAATTTTCACCTCATATTTTTTTTTCCCATTTATTTTTAATACATAAAATATCAAATCATATAAAACTAAAAATGACTTATAAAAAAAAAGTTACTAATATTTCATTAAATAAAATTTAAACTAATACAAAATACTACAACTAA
>JAOEHQ010010446.1:0-16482 GCA_025447715.1 Asclepias incarnata
TTGGATCTTTAAGATAAGTTGATGTTGTGTTGGCATTTATGTTGGTGCCAATGCCATCGGATTTCATTTGATTATTGATATGATATGAATTAGTAACGCCCAAAGTTTTAATAAAAGTAACTTTATTTTAAGATACATATGTTGGACCTAAAGCTTTCGCAATGTATATTCACCGTTTGGTGAAAAGTTTTTGAAATCCGGTATTTTTAAATTTGGGTGTTACAGTTAGCCTTTCGGGGTCTATCGTTGTCGTTTAGGATAGGCATAACCAAATCCAAAAGTAAACCATTTAGCAACAATCGAAGCATGGTGATTGGTCCAAACCACCCGGCATTACTCAATCAATCGTGACCGTGACGTAGGGAAATGTCATGACTACTTCCCTAATGTCCTACCGTCAACACACTAACTCCCCGTGGGACACTAGCGTGGGTTAAGCTTAACACTTTCAACTGTAAGTTCACAATACAACATTAACAACCATTTCAATCTCAATGTTTTAGGATCCCTATCGTGCAATCGTGAACATGGAAATCTTACATGAGTCTAGTGCACTACATGTATAGGCCAATCAATCATAAACAAACAGACAATCATACAATCACTAAAACTATCATGGCATGCATAACATTAGTAATTACCATTAACTAAGGCTTAGCATACATAAATAACAACCATAAGCCCTCCCGTATAATCCCAAAACTCAACAAGCATATGAAAGGGCATTACTTATCAACCGTTATGAAAACTAAGTTTTTGTTGTGCTCCTCGTGTCAAAAGGTAGTTATCTTACCTCGCGAGATGCACTACTAGCAACCACACAATCCTATCAAGTAACCTTCAAGTTTCCAACAACCTATAAACATACAATTATCATTAAACAAGGTTCCTTAACCTCTAATGACACAACAAAGGTTCAACCAACACTTTATAGCTCATAAGGCTCGATGAAATACGAACAACGTTCATAAATTCCACATTCTGAACACATTTACTTTCACTCTACCCTTAAAGGACAGTAACATTAGAAAGTAGACTCATTACGAAACAATGGCCGCTTGAATCATCGAAAACGGAGTTACGGTTCGAAAGTTACGGACATTTGAAAATCGACAGGACAATCGCGGCGCGAGACTTCACAATCACGACGCGATTTTAGTCTCGACATCACAATTTGACCAACACAGTACACATCGCGGCGCGACATGTCCTAGTCGCGGCGCGATTCCTCACTACAACGTAATTGCGGCGCGAGTATTACCCATCGCGGCGCGATGGTTCACCTGGACAGCTGCTACATGACTAAAACAATACCATGATGAATCTAAGCCAACACAAACCATTTTCAGGTTTCATCAACCTCAAAATACATCAAAACTATACTTAGATGACTCTATAAAAACATCATTTAAACCATCTAACCATTTTACATCAAAACTTGATGATTAATCAACCAAAACACTTCTAAATCATCTTATCACCTAAGATTTGATCTTAAACTTAAATGAAACAACATAATACATCTAAATGACCAACAACAACTTAAAGGAGCATACCTTTTCTGGACTATAACACTTGATCACTAGAAGAGAGTCAAAGATCAAAGAAAATGGCTTAAAATGCTTTCTAGAGAAAATGGTAAATCATTTTAGATGAAAAAGATTGAGTTTAGTCAAAAAGTGGCAGAATTATGGCCTAAAATCTCCACTCAAATCTGGTCCAAGGGTTTGCCATAATGACCAATTAACCCCCTAGACTTCTATCATGGTCAACAATAACACAAACTGTTAACCGAACAACCATACGAGCACTAAACGGTAAACTTAAAACTATTCAACCATATAAACATCGTCATCAAATCAATCTATCATCACATTAATAACATCAAATCATCTCGTCAACTAACGGCATCACAATTCAACTAACGGGTCAATCAATAAAACTAACGGTTGACTAACGGTCAAAGTCAAAGTCAAACGTTAAAAGTTTAGGATGTTACAACACTTACGCAAAAGCCTTCACCAAGTGTCCGCTTTAAAGTCTGTAACACCCATCTATAGTTCACCTCCCTTTCGTTTACTATAAAAGCACAAAGCCATAAGAAATATCTTGCCCATTGAAGTGACACCTACAATCTCAATAAATGGCATTCCATATTTGTTTGTCTTGTAGGTGAAGTCTATAATCAACATGTTAGGAAATGCACGCCAAATCTCAAACGATTTTGATTGCATAAAAAACAAGTTTTCCATCCGATTTGAACTGACGTTCGTGGTATACTCATAAGTGTAGTGAAATTGTTGTAGCACGGACAAAACCATATGCATTAGAAAAAGATGTTATTCAAAACTCCAAGTATTTTCATGTTAAACTCAAAGGATATGTGGAAGTGACAACATAACTTGCATTGGAGTATTTCTCACTTGATGAGTCTCCCTGTTTCTTATTTTGTCTTGTAAGTTGTATACATCTTTGATGGTAGACAGGTTGTTTGGAAATTCCCGTCTCAATCCATCAAAAATATCTCACGTATCCAAATTTAAGTAATATGCTCTTTCGTACCCAGTCTTCTTCATCTATAGACATTCGTCTAGCAAAAGCATGACCATACACATCATTTATCAAATGATTATGTCTATGATCTATCACATTTACCCTCTAACCATAGTCCTTCGTATAGTGACCTTGCAATTTAAATGGACAATTACTTTTTCTTGACAGTGTTGATCTGATATCCGAACTCCTGTCACGGTATACTCCACCACGATCACACATAAGTAATATTCTTGAAACATAACCGGCTGTATTTTTGTTTGATCTACTCTTGACTAGGACATAACCTAGCGAGATTGCTATTGCTTGCTCCCATTCCGTCAGTTCTTCGTGTGAGTTGAACGACTGCTATAATTGAAAATAAAAATTTATTCACCATATCAATAAATATCAAAATAATTAATGTAACCATATGTTATTATACCTTATCAGTATAGAATGGAGTGACGTTGTAGTTACCACCTTCATCTGAGTTGTTACCGTCAAAATTATCCATCTAAAATATACATCATTTTATATATACAAACAAAATTTTATATATCCATCTAAATTATCATTACATATATATAAATCAACCAACATTTTATATATACAAACAAAATAATAGGTTATAAACTAAGACAGTACATTACATACCTTACAATTTTGGAAAGAAAATATCATGTTACTACAAATGACTTATAATTATGAAAAGCCTTCAGCATCCGTATGTGAATAAAAAGGAAGGAAACGGGGAAACAAACAAAAAAGAGAGCAAAAGGAGCGAAACTCAAAAGGAACGAAATTCGTCCCTTATGCCTTGATGTGTCGGATAAAGTACATAAAACTGACAATGGTGTGATATAAAGGTGACAGGTCAGATGGGGCGAAATTCGCCCCTTTTACTCCTCCATGTTAATCGCCCTTTATGAGGGGTGTTAATAGTTAACCAGGAATCTCTACAGCAGCCCCATAAATAAATAAATATGCGTCTAAAATAACCAAGAGCAATGAAAAACTTGACCCGGTTGAGTTGTAACCCGAATAGTTTTTTTCCCGCTATTTTCCCCTAATTTCCCGCTGCCCTACTTCCCCATTTCTTCTACTTCTTCTTCTTCCTCAGTTCCCCCAATCTCTCTCTCTCTCTGTCTGTCTGTAGTTTCTCAGTAGAAAAATGACAAGTAACAAAGCAACAGAATACGAACGTAAACGACTCGAAAACATCAAACGTAACGAGGAACTACTCGCCTCTCTCGACATCAAATCCAAACTTTCCGATCTCTATGCCTCCGTCCCCATCAAGCGGCGGCGCGGCCGCCCCAGGTTTTTCATTTCTCTCTCTCTCTCTCTTGTTATCTATATCTATATATATATCTATATATATATATATATTACATTGTTAATTATCAGTGTAAATTAGATAGTAAAGGATTATAGGTGATGACACGTGGTAGTTTTTGTGTGAATGTGTATCATCTTGCCCTAATTTTTGATATATTATACACACATATGTGATGTATACACACACACATGCATTTAGTTATGAATGTGTTGAATTAATAAATCTATGTGTTAATTTGAACAGGGGAAAGACTAAATCCCAACAATCTGATCTCTCTGCCCCCGCCCCCTTCAAGCGGGGGCGCGGGCGCCCCAGGTTTTTCATTTCTCTCTCTTTTATCATTTGTATATGTATATGTATGTTATACGATGTGGGTTATTGTGCGAAGTGTCTTAAAATGCGAAATGTGGGAAGCACTATTACACAGCTTAATTATTACTAACGTACATCTTAGTAACTAAGATGTATGTATGTAGTTACTGTGTATATACACACAAATGCATTTAGTTATGAAAATGCTGAATTAATGAATCTATGTGTTAATTTGAACAGGGGAAAGACTAAATCATGCAATGTTATTTCAGAGAAGAAAGTGATATCCGAAGCTCCAAACGGAAATCGTAGATCTTTAAGAACCCAAGGAAAAGCACCTGATGATGTTACTGATCCACCTAAGGAATTACAAAACCTAAAATCACATGTTATCCCTAAGATTTCTCCACCAGAGTTGATTCCGATTAGTATGAGAGATGCAAGTACTAGTTTCGAATCGGATGAGGCACTTGTCAGTAAGATTGTGAGTGTTTGTAAGGAGTCTGAATTGAAAGATGGTCATTGTAAGAAGTTTAGGGTTATGGCTTCGATTGATTTGGATTCGATGGAGTTGGCACCAGAGAATGTTGCTCGTGTTGTGCCAAATAGGATATTGAGTGTTAAGTTCTTTCCGTCTGCTGATATGAGAATTGTTGCTGTGGGGAATAAATTTGGAGATGTAGGGTTTTGGAACATGGATTCGGAAGATAAGGATGGTGGTGGGATTTACATGTATCGTCCTCATCAGGCGCCTGTTTCAGCAATAGTTATTCAACCATTTTCATTGAACAAGGTACCTTTGACACATTTTGCCTTTAGTTTACTTCCTAGATATAGTTAAAAACATCTAAAATTATAGATCATTTGTTTATACAAGGATGGACTAACATGATTCTCTAATACTTGTGGAAGCTTTTTTTTTTTATTCTAATAATAGTTATTATGAACTGAATATCATTATCTTGGTATGGCTTAAAACATACTCCCTCTGTTCCATAAACCAGATTCTCTAATACTTGCAGTATGAAGTGTAATACTTGCATAGCCTGCTAAAACTTTTGGGGGCTAACCTTTTGTATTCAGGTTATATATTGTTTCTGTTTTTAGTACTGATGCATATTTATGTTACTTGATGCAGATAATTACAAGCTGTTACAATGGTCAAGTTCGCTCATTAGATATTGAAAAGGAGATGTTTGATCTGGCATACTCCAGTGATGGTCATGGAATAATTTCTATGTCTCAACGACTTGATGATGTTAACTCCTTGTATTTTGGTGATGGTCATGGTGTAGTTCGTAGTTGGGATGAGAGGTCCGGGAAGACATCATTTTCATGGGAGCTGCATGAGACTAGGATTAATACAATAGATTTTAATTCAGAAAATGTTAATATGATGGCTACAAGTTCTGCAGATAGAACTGTCTGCATTTGGGATTTGAGAAAAGTTGGTAAGAGCAAGCCTAACTCTCTTAAGATGATTACTTGTGAGAGGGCTGTACAGTCTGCCTACTTCTCTCCTTCAGGAAGCCATCTTGCTACAACAAGGTACAATACCTGCCTTTTCGAGTTTATATGGATGTATTGGCAATTACCATAATACCATGTGAATGCTTGTATTTCTTGATCTATAGTAAACCGCAAGAAAGTGGTGGATATTTCCCAATAAACATTCTAGACTGTGTCGCAGCAGTTAAGTTTTAGTTCATATGTAGGTGGCAAAATTTAATGCATCTATATGAAATAGGGCCAATTTGGGTGAATGAGAAAAGCTAACCATAGAGCAAATGTGTCAAGCTTTGCCTCAGGTTTATTTTTATGCCCACATTCTATCACCTGCTTTTTTGATCAAAAAGATTATTATCTTATCAGGTGAGTTTTTATAATCATTTTGTAAGCCAAAAAATTTCTTAACTTTGTAGTTAAGATCTTACTACTGATACATTATTGACATAATTGATTGTGAAACGAGTTTTGAGTGGCCGACTGGAATTAAAGTTGAAATCAGTAGGTGAATTTAGACTTAGTTTCATGACACTGAGCAGAAAGATATGTCAATCATAGTATGTCGACCACATTTCATTGCTTTACAATGCTTTCTCGTGGATCAATATTAAGTGATACTGCTTTAAAGAGTTTGTTCTCTGATCTTACACTTTTAAAGTTGATGTACCTGAATTGTTTCTCTTTTGTAATGTTTTCATCTAGTCAAGATGTCAAGATTGGAGTGCTAACCGGGGCAAATTATGATGATCAATTCATGATAAACCATAACAATCAGACATGCATATGGCCTTCTCAATTCAAGTAAGCTTCTCTATGTTTTTAGTCAGCAAAGCTCTTTTATTGAAGTTCACATTTTGATAAGCTCTAACCTTTTAGCACATTAAAAGTTCAAATCATTCTTCTCACGATGGTATTTTGGAGTTCACAAGAAGAGATTAAGTTATTACTTATTACCGTGGTTCAACTCCATAACCTTAAAGTGTTCATTAGGCTAGCAAGTATGATGTTCTGGCTATGTTTTGTATTAAGTTTATTTTAATAATCTCAAAATGTATACTTTTAGTAGTAAATATGGTCTTTCTTTCCTGTTTAACCTATATTGTAAATTAGTTTTGTATTTCTTTGTCCATCATCTAATTGCGGTCCTTTTTTTTTTCTTCCTGTTTTGAACATAGAGGTGTATGGGGGTGGGATGACTCACATATATTCGTGGGGAACACGAATAGAGGAGTTGATGTTTTTTCCGCAAAAGAGAGGAGACTTGTTACTACTCTTGACAGCCCTCACACGACTGCAGTCCCAAGTCGTTTTGATGCTCATCCGTTGAAGCCTGGGATGCTTGCAGGGGCGACAAGGGGAGACCAGGTTTATATCTGGAGCACATAACCGGTAAATCAACCTGTAATGGCTTGTTTTCTATAGTGACTTGAACAACCTATAACTAACACTCCTTTTGACTTTACGTAACATATTATTCTTGGTGATCCTCATCCCCTGAAGCCTGGAATGCTTGAAGGGGCGACAAATGGAGGCCAGGTCTATATTTGGAGCTCATTGCGCTAAACTGACATGTAATGGCTTGTTTCTGTTGTGTCTTGATCAACGCTATAACATACAGTCCTTTCGATTTTTCACTGCCTATTTTTCTTGAATCCCTCGGAGATCGTTTGGTTTCAGGCGTTACGTATACCTAAGCTATAATATGTTTGTATTAGTTTCCATCCTGAGCTTCCTCCATTGAGAATGAAGTCAATTTTGAGCTTGTTTTTCAACATTATGTGAATGCTATTTTTGAATCTAATTGTCCAATGTTTGCTATACATTTTTGTTCAGTGAATGTGATGCAGTGACAAGTTATATATTAGTGTTTTCGTAGTATCTTTTAACTCTAAACTTTAAAACAAATTAACTTAACAAAATAAATCCAACACCAATAAACGTAATGAATAAGAAAATAAAAATATCATTTCTTATGAAATTAAAGATTTAAATATAAACAAAATGTTTTATACGTAAATTAAATTTTCAATTGTATATTTGTATTTATTGGTTCTTCAAATATTTATAATTCATTGACTTATATAGCATGTGTATTTACATGGGACTAAAGACTAATGTGTTGACTTAGTTGGGCAAACCATAGAAGAATAGTTTCTTTTGGTTTTGTGGGCACATTTATTTACGTTTTCCTGTTGACATGTTCATGTTACATGATGTAGAATTGTAGATAAGTTGTCATTCCGGTCAAATCCGTTCATTAGATTTTGAAATGGGAACATTAGATGTTGGCATGTTCTGGGTAAATTCTGAGTGGAAAACATACAAGATTACCTGTAACCAACTGACATGCCCCGCTGTATTTGTACAATTGTACTTCTTAGGCGCATTTGGTTCACATAATATATTTGTAAGAAATGAAATTTGTCAAAATAATTGGAATTTGAAAGAACGTTTTTTTGTCTTTTGGAGGTTTAAGAGAAATGATAAATTAAAATCCATCCAATCCAACCCCCATAAGGAATGTAAATTCATTCAGATGAAGGAATATTTACATTCTAACGAAATTTAATTCTTTCCTATTTCGGTTGATTTGTTTAGTAATTGTATTGCATGTACGATAACTCTTGGCTTAGAAAATTAAATTGTTTAATTGTTTTATTAATTAATTTCCGCATTTGAGCAATTTCTTGTAAAACCATTGGTACTACAACTTAAACACCCATGCCACATTTGCTGTAGACTGGAATCGTGTCCGTGCAATGCATGAGATAGATCAATTTATAATTCTTTGGTCAGAATATAGTCGGCTAGAAAGATCTGGCAGCCGACTTCATCAACCATTAACTTTGTATGGTGGTCAGTGATGGTGATGCTAGAAATGAGTGATAATTAATGGTATGAATTAAATAATCTATATTAATTAGTTTCCAATTTATGGTTAAATATTGATTTTTTATTTCTTAATAAGATTTTTTAATTTAATTTGTATGCATGTGTAAGGACAAAATAGTCATTTTGCTTTAAGACTCATGTTTTATAATGTAGTATAGATAAGCTAATAGAGAAATGACACACCTTTCACTATATAAGTAATTAGCATTATATCTACGCGATACATCGATTACAACAATTTCTAGTAATTTCTTGATTTATCTAATATTACTATGAGTTGATAACATTTATATTTATATAATTTTTTAATGTAATTTTAACTTTTAAAGTTTAATTTGTTAGAATTTACAAAATGATAAATGATTATTTAAAATCAAAAATATTTGTGCGTAAATTAACGATAATAATTATAAATCACTACTAACAATAAGATATAATTAATGAGGATAACTAACATGTTTCTAGCAGCATGTAGTTATATGTTCCCTTCTCACAATCTTAAATTTTTTTTTTAACATTTAATTATGTGATTAAAATTAATGTGAGAGATAGAAACATATAAGTTTTATCATAATTAATTAAGTTCATTTTTGAGGGATAAAAAAATATTTTGCAATTAAATAGGGGCGGCGAATCGAAACTGAATAAATAAGTAAATAAATATGCCGCTAAAATAACCAATAAAAATGAAAAACTTGACCCGATTGGGTTGTAACCCGAATAGCTTTGCTTTTTTCCCGCTAATTTCCCCAATTTCCCGCCTTCTTCTTCTTCTTCTTCAGTAGTTCCCCCAAAGTCTCTCTGTAGTTTCTGTCTAGAAGTAGAAAAATGGCGGGTAAGAAAGTAACAGAATACGAACGGAAACGACTCGAAAACATCAAACGCAACGAGGAACTGCTTTCTTCTCTCAACATCAAATCCAAACTTTCCGATCTCTCTGCCTCCGCCCCCCTCAAGCGCCCCAGGTTTATCATCTGTATATATATATATATTACAATATTGTGATTATTATATGTCATTTTTTGCTCAATCATTTTAATTATTGTTATTAATTCTTATTGAGTTTTGTAATTTTATTGTCAAAACAAAAAGGGTAAATGGTGCCTGGTCTCATGTACCGTCTTGATACCTAGAGCACACACCGCATAGAATTCATGCCCGGTGAAGCACCATACTCACACATGGAGCACAACTGCACAAGATATATTTTTTCCACTTGCCTTTGGCAAGGTTTGAACATTCATCTTGTGGGCCATGTGGTGGACCAGTTGATCTATGATCAATTAAGGTTAATATGGTAAAGCTAATTAAATATATCTAAAATCTTTTTATTCTATTATGTGATAAGGTCCAATCCCAGAATTCACAATTGAATTGAAGAATTGAAATCAAAAGCCAGAAATCTGTTTATTGATTTGGGAATTTAGGGTTTATATGAGGATGAACTTTCAGAGATAGAATATAAAGGCGGAAAATCTGTTATTTCATATCATAACTCCCAACTGAAGCTTACAAGGTTTATATAGGAAAACAAATGTTACTAATCTGTCTTTTTTGTGTGTACATCATTATGTGATGTGATGTACACACAAAAAAAATGTGATGAAAAGAATGTGTCGAATGAAAAACCGATTTTTATGATGATTTAATGTCGCACAACCCGGATTTGGTGTAGTTTTAGGGCGTTCTCATGAACTGCGTTCTTTTTACAGTAACTTACCCTTATGCCCCATATGTATATATATCTTTTTATTTCAATAATCAGTGTAAACTAGATAGTAAAGGATAATAGACGATGACACGTGGCAGTTTTTTTGTGTGAACGTTTATCATCACGACGAAAATTTGTTTTACCCTACTAACCTCTGTATATATTATACAACACACATATACACACACACATATGCATTTAGTTATGAATGTGTTGAATTAATGAATCTATGTGTTAATTTGAACAGGGCAGAGACAAAATCATACAAAGTTAGTCCAGAGAAGAAAGTGAGATCCGAAACCCCAATCGTAATTCGTAGATCTTTAAGAACCCAAGGTAAAGCACCTGATTCAGCAGGGTTAAAAGATGATTTTACTGAACCACCTAAGAAGTTACCAAACCTAAAATCACATGTTATCCCTAACAAGTCTCCACGAGAGTTGATTCCGATTAGCATGAGAGATGCAAGTACTAGTTTCGAATCTGATGAGGCACTTGTCAGTAAGATTTTGAGTGTTTGTAAGGAGTCTGAATTGAAAGATGGTGATTGTGGGAAGAAGTTTAGGGTTATGGCTTCGGTTGATTTGGATTCGATGGAGTTGGCACCGGAGAATGTTGCTCGTGTTGTGCCAAATAGGATACTGAGTGTTAAGTTCTTTCCGTCGGCTGATATGAGAATTGTTGCTGTGGGGAATAAATTTGGAGATGTAGGGTTTTGGAATGTTGATTCGGAAGATAAGGATGGTGATGGGATTTACATGTATCATCCTCATCCGGCGCCTGTTTCAGCAATTGTTATTCAACCATTTTCGTTGAATAAGGTACATTTGATACATTGTGCGTTTAGTTTACTTCCTGGATATAGCTTAATAACATCTTAAATATCTTAATTACTGTTTACCTTGTAATTGTGGAAGCTATTTTTTATTCTAGTGAATGTTATTATAATCCTGGCATGGCTTAAAACATATTCCCTCTATTCCATAAACCAAAATATTAGCCCCTTTTGCTATATAAAGTTATAGATCATCTGTTTATACAAGGATGGACCGATGGATTGGAACAAGATTCTCTAATACTTGCAGTATGAAGTGTAATACTTAAACTTAGGGGGCTAACTTTTCGTATTCAGGTTATATATTGTTTCTGTTTTTAGTGCTGACGCATATATATATGTTACTTGATGCAGATAATTACAAGCTGTTACGATGGTCAAATTCGCTCATTAGATATTGAAAAGGAGATGTTTGATCTGGCATACTCCAGTGAACATGCAATATTTTCTATGTCTCAAAGACTTGATGATGTTAACTCCTTGTATTTTGGTGAGGGTCATGGAGTAGTTCGTAGTTGGGATGAGAGGTCTGGGAAGACATCATTTTCATGGGAGCTGCATGAGAGTAGGATTAATACGATAGATTTTAATTCAGAAAATGTTAATATGATGGCTACAAGTTCAACAGATAGAACTGTCTGCATTTGGGATTTGAGAAAAGTTGGTAAGAGCAAGCCTAACTCTCTTAAGATGATTACTCGTGAGAGGGCTGTACAGTCTGCCTACTTCTCTCCTTCAGGAAGCCATCTTGCTACAACTAGGTACATACCCGCCTTTTGGAGTTTATATGGATGTATTGGCATTTAACCATGTGAATGCTTGTATTTCTTTATCTGTAGTAAGTTACAAGAAAGTGGTGGATATTTCCCAATAAACATGCTAGACCGTCTGTTGCCGTGGTTAAGTTTTAGTTCATGTAGGTGGCAATTTTAATGCATTTATATGAAATAGGGTCAATATGGGTGAGATGAAAAAAGCTAACCATAGAGCAAAGGTATCAAGCTTTGCCTCGGGTCTATTTTTATGCTTACATTCTATAGCCTCCTTGTTTAATCAAAAAGATTATTATCTTATCAGGTAAGTATTTATAATCATTTTTGTAACACATTATTTTATCTATAAAGGTAGAAATAGACAAAAAGGTTTGTGCACTCTGTGCTTGAAGGTGACCCGTTTTCACCCGAACCCAATTTAACCCTATACCCTGACCTATAGCTGATACCAAACAGCATAGCTTGATGGCATTGCTATTGAATGTGTATCTTCATGTTTCTTTGGAGTAGGAGATTTTGAGGCAAACATAAAGCCTATTGTTAGCATTGATTTGCTAAAGTCATCATAATGACATGGGAGGTTTCCTTCCCATCATTGATTTTGAGGGGAACGTAGAAATGTTTATCAGCCAATTAATTTCGTAACTTTGTAGTTCAGATCTTACTACTGATACATTATTGATGTAACTGATTATAAAACGAGTTTTGTATACATTATTGACATAACTGATGGTAAAACGAGTTTTGAGCGGCCAGCTGGAATTAAGGTTGAAATCAGTAGGTGAAGCAGGACTTATTATGACACTGAGCAGAAAGATATGTCAATCATAATATGTCGATGCTCAACTTATTTCATTGCTTTACATTGTTTCCGTGTGGATCATATTAAGCGATACTGCTTCAAAGAGCTTGTTCTCTGATATTACACATTTAAAGTTGATGTACCTGAATTGTTTCTCTCTTGTAATGTTTTCATCTAGTCTTGATGACAAGATTGGAGTGCTAAGCGGGGCAAATTATGATGATGAATTCGTGATAAACCATAACAATCAGACAGGATGGCGTTCTACATTCAAGTAAGCTTCTCTATGTTTTCAGTCAGCAAAGCTCTTTTATTGAAGTTCACATTTTAATAATAAGAGATTAAGCTACTACCATGGTCCAACTCTATAAACTAAAAGTATTCATTAGGCTAGCTAGTATGATGTTCTGGCTATGTATGTATTCAGTTTATTTTTATAATCTCAAAATGTATTCTTTTGGTAGTAAATATGGTCTTTCTTTCCTGTTTAAGCTATATCGGAAATTGGTTTTGTATTTCTTTGTCCATCATCTAATTGTGGTCCTTTTTATTTCCTGTTTCGAATGTAGAGGTGTATGGGGGTGGGATGACTCCCATATATTTGTGGGAAACATGAAAAGAGGAGTTGATATTATTTCCGCAGAAGAGAGGAGACTTGTTACTACTCTTGACAGCCCTCACACGACTGCAGTCCCATGTCGTTTTGATGCTCATCCGTTGAAGACTGGGATGCTTGCTGGGGCGACAAATGGAGGCCAGATTTATATCTGGAGCATGTAGCCGGTAAACTGACTTGTAATGGCTTGTTTTCTATAGTAACTTGAGCAATACACTCCTTTTCACTTTTCGTAACATATTATTCTTGGTAATCCTCATCCCCTGAAGGCTGGAATATGCTTGAAGGGGCGACAAATGGAGGCCAGGTTTATATGTGAAGCTGATAGCACTAAACTGACACGTAATTGCTTGTTTTCTGTAGTGACTTGATCAACGCTGTATAATATAGTCCTTTTGATTTTTCACTGCCTATTTTCTTGAATCCCTCGGATATTGTTTGATTTCTATCACAAGCTATAATATGTGAATGCTATTTTTGTATCTAATTGTCCAAAATTTGCTATACATGTTTGTTCATGTGAATGTGAATATAGCCCAAAAAGTAAATTGCTATGTTTGAACTGTAAAAAATGGTTTTTTTCATATAAATGTTGTAGTAAAATATGGTCTTTCTTTCCTGTTTAACCTATATCGGAAATTAGTTTTGTATTTCTTTGTCCATCATCTAATTGCGTTCCCTTTTTTTTTTTCCTGTTTTGAACATAGAGGTGTATGGGGGTGGGATGACTCACATATATTCGTGGGGAACACGAATAGAGGGGTTGATGTTTTTTCCGCAAAAGAGAGGAGACTTGTTATGCTTGCAGGGGCGACAAGGGGAGGCCAGGTTTATATCTGGAGCACATAACCGGTAAATCAACCTGTAATGGCTTGTTTTCTATAGTGACTTGAACAACCTATAACTAACACTCCTTTTGATTTTTCGTAACATATTATTCTTGGTGATGCTCATCCCCTGAAGCCTGGAATGCTTGAAGGGGCGACAAATGGAGGCCAGGTCTATGTTTGGAGCTCATTGCGCTAAACTGACATGTAATGGCTTGTTTCTGTTGTGACTTGATCAACGCTATAACATACAGTCCTTTCGATTTTTCACTGCCTATTTTTCTTGAATCCCTCTGAGATCGTTTGGTTTCAGGCGGTACGTATACCTAAGCTATAATATGTTTGTATTAGTTTCCATCCTGAGCTTCTTCCATTGAGAATGAAGTCAATTTTGAGCTTGTTTTTCAACATTATGTGAATGCTATTTTTGAATCTAACTGTCCAATGTTTGCTATACATGTTTGTTCAGTGAATGTGATGCAGTGACAAGTTATATATTAGTGTTTTCGTAGTATCTTTTAACCTTAAACTTTAAAACAAATAGACTTAACAAAATAAATCCAACACTAATAACTAATAAATGTAACGAATAAGAAAATAAAAATATCATTTTTACGAAATTAAAGATTTAAATATAATACATAATGTTTTATGCGTAAATAAAATATTCAATTGTATTTATTGGTTCTTCAAATATTTATAAATTATTGACTTACATAGCATGTGTATTTACACGGGACTAAAGACTAATGTGTATTTAGTTGTGCAAACCTTAGAAGAATAATTTCTTTTGGTTGGGTGGGAACATTATTTACGTTTTCCTGTTGACATGTTCATGTTACATGATGTAGAATTGTAGATAAGTCGTCATTCCGGTCAAATCCGTTATTAGATGTTGAAAAGGGAAAATTAGTTTTGGATAAATTCTGGGAGGAAAAAATACAAGATTATCCGTAACCATTGTAGATACGTCGTCATTCCGGTCAAATCCGTTATTAGATGTTGAAAAGGGAAAATTAGTTCTGGATAAATTCTGGGAGGAAAACATACAAGATTATCCGTAACCAACTGACATGCCCTGCTGTATTTGTACAAATTGTACCTCTTAGGCGTATTTGGTTCACATAATATTTTTGTAAGGAATGAAATCTGTCAAAATAATTGAAATTTGAAGGAATGTTTTTTTTGTCTTTTGGAGGTTTAAGAGAAATGATAAATTAAAATCCATCTAATCCAACCCCCATAAGGAATGTAAATTCATTCAAATGAAGGAATATTTACATTCTAACGAAATTAAATTTTTTTCCTATTTTGGTTGATTTGTTTAGTAGTTATATTACATGCACGATAGATCTTGGCTTAAGAAATTAAATTGCTTAATTGTTTTATTAATTAATTTACACATTTAAATTAATTAGATTAATTGAATGTTCATATAATAATTAACTTGATAACTTATTTTGGATAATTTAATGTTTTAATTATTTACTCGTTTTATTATTTGAACTTTAGACCTTTTAATTTAGAAAAATTAAATACATAACCTTTGTAAAATATGGACATTCATTTTTGATACAAATTAGTTGTATAATTAATAAAAACCCAACAAACACATCATAACTTCAACTTGATTACTTTTGTAAAGTGGAATACTATGAGAATTAGATGATAAAGGATGCCACCTTCTATGATGCATTATGGCGGGTATTATATAGGCATATACCATGCTTTGGATGTCATCCATTATTTTCACACGTAATGATCTGATGGCTCTACATAGGGTGGTCTGACGTGATAGTGACATTGTCCTTTCCGCGGATACTTTCCTCATGATCGTGCAGCCAATAAGACAATGGACACCTTATAGAATAAGACATCAACATTGGACATCTGTATAGTACCTCGTATCTTTCTGTCACATTCTTATCATTTCCCAATGTTGATGGTGTTATCCAGAGTTGATAAGGAAAACACATAATACGTAAAATTCCCAATGTAGGCCGGCCAAGTTGATTTCCACCCATCAGCCACAAATGAAAGTTTCAATGACTATCCGGTGGCAATATTTGTATATAATTCTCAAGCTTTGTCGCTGCGCAATATTTGTTATGGTTACCATTTCAAGCAACCGGTTGCCAAAGTGGACAAATGGACCAAAAAAATAATAATATTATTTTAAGGGGAACAACCAATTTATTATACAACCTGATCGTCTGCACAAACCAAGTTTGCAACTCATCTTTAAACCAAAAAATATATAGTATTTGATTGTTTTTGTGGTACAACCCAAACATACAGTATATGATTAGATTTATGCCCGTGTCAAATACACAG
>JAOEHQ010010457.1:0-16478 GCA_025447715.1 Asclepias incarnata
TAATGTTTAACAATTAATAATTAAGAAATGCCAATGCCATAAACGTTATTAAGTCTGAACTGATTTAAGTCTTTTAAGTCTATTGTACGAAAGACGTTTTTAAGTTACATTTAAATTTGGTTGATTGACCGAAGTTGAACTGTTTGACCGAACCGAATTTGACCAGTTTGACCGAACCGAACTTGACCTGTTTGACCGAACCGAACTTAACCTGTTTGACCGAACCGAACTTGACCTCATGTTTGACCGAACCGAACTGAACCAAAAGTTTGACCGAAATTGACTTGAGCTTTGACCGAACTTAGGACCGAAATTGACTAGTTTTGTTGACCGAATCTAGAACCGAAATTGACCAAGTCATGGACCAAATTTGTTGACCGAAAGTGTCTGTTATGACCGAACCAAAACTAAATTAATTAGACCGAATCTGAGCTTATGATCAATAACAATTTCATCAAGTTTTCACAAGAACAAAATGGATTAAAATGTCACTTTAAAAACCATTCTATTTGAACCAAAATGAACTCATTTATCAATGCTATTTTCAGTTCTTAAAACCGAAACCATGACACCTTAGAACATCCCATTTTTACAAAATATCCAAGACTTTATCAATAGAACAATGACATTTTATAGAACTTTCATCTTTGAACCATAAAAATTTGTAAGAACTTTATGGATAAATGTTTGGTAAGAACACCATCAAAAATATAGTTTTTGATACATTTTTGCACCATTTTAATCAAAGAAATCATAAGTATATCATAAGAAGTACTTAAAACTATAGTATACCTTTGATTAAACACTTGAAAAGAACAATATGAACTTCCTTTTTGTATCACTTTAGGACCGAAAATTATGATGAACTAGAGAAAAATTTGGTTTACACACACTTCACACCTACAACAAATGAACTAGTTGCATGAAAGAATAGTGTAGATAGGGGCAGTGAACTCACCTGACTGAAGTACGACCTAGGAAATAAATATGAGAGCAATCACTAACGTTAGCACATAATGAATACTAGAATGAGCGGAAACGTCTTAGGAACCTTGCACATAAGAATAGATACGATTAATATCTCGCGAACAAATAATGTTTAACAATTAATAATTAAGAAATGCCAATGCCATAAACGTTTTTAAATCTGAACTGAATTAAGTCTTTTAAATCTATTGTACGAAAAACGTCTTTGATTTAAATGTAACATTTATTTAAATTCGGTTTAGAACCGAATCTATGGACCGAATTTGACCAATTGTTGACCGAAGATCTTGACCGAAATTGACTTGACAGTTTGACCGAATTTGACTAATTGTTGACCGAAGATCTTGACCGAAATTGACTTGACAGTTTGACCGAATTTGACTTGTTTGACCGAACCGAATTGAACTATAGGTTTGACCGAATTTGACTTGAGCTGTTGACCGAACCTAGGACCGAAATTGACCATGGTTTGACCGAACTTAGCCTGTTGACCGAACCAAAATTAACTTGAACTTTGACCGAAAATGTGAGCCTTTGACCGAACCAAATTGAACTAATTCGAACTGAACACAGGACCGAATCTGTACAGCTTTTAAGCTTCCATTTGGACCGAATTCAAGTTTATAAACATAAACAAAATCATCAAATTTTTATAAGAACAAAATGGATTAAAATGTCTTTTCAAAACCATTTCATTTGAACTCGAAAATGGCTAAATCACTAAGGTTATTTTCGGTTCTTAAAACCGAAAATAAGAACATTAAAACATGACTTTTTGATGAACATTGATGCATTTCTTAATCAAAGAAAACATAAGTTTTATATAAGAAAACATTATAACAACATTGTACCTTGAAGAACACTTGATAAATCAAGATTAAAACTCTCTTTTTCTTAAGAACTAGGACCGAAAATGATGAACACTAGAGAGTAAATTTACTAGCACACACACTTTTGAATGAAATAAAATTATCATAATTTTGCATGAACCTTTATATATGGCTTCTTAATTTTGTGACAACACAACACAACTAATGCCACCATTTGATCATGTTAGGACAAGTGTCTTCTTCATGCAAGATTTAATAAAATAATGAACTAGTGGGTTAGGCACTACCCACTTTTATTTTCGGTCAAACAAAATTGGATTCGGTCAAAGGACCGAATCTGAATTTGTTCCGGACTAGCACGCGCGATAAAATATTCGTTAACGTTTTGGCATTTCGTTAATTATTAAAGTCTAATTGTTAAACATATAAGAACTAAACATTGAATTTAAACTTAATTAAACTCGATAGAACGTACATTGAACGCGGAAGTGACATTAGAACGAATTTACAAAAGACTAACGAATGTTTGAACGTAAGACAAGTACACGGTTAAGGACGGTTGTCACATTTAGACCCATTTGACCTGTTAAAACATACCCCAAATCGGCCCATTCATAAGTAAACGGGTCAAAATTGCTACCCATACAGTGATATATAATAACAGTAGTTTTTTCAAACTTACAGATACATGAACACAATCCTCTCTCAAGAAATCCAGTGCATGGGGATGATCAAGATCAACTGATTGAGATACATCAATGATGTACATGTGACCCTGTCAGAAAGAAATCGCAATAATCATGAGATGGTTTTCTTGTTAAACATGCTCAACAATCAAAAGATACCAAGACTTGCCTCGTGGTAAAGTATGTTATACTCACTAAGGTCTCCATGTACTAGCTTGCACTTTTGATACAGCACCCGCATTGTAGTTATCATCTACATAGAGATACGTAAAGATAATTGTAAGCATGTTAAATTACCTATCTCCAATTTTGATCAGATGATTCTTTGAGTAGAAACAACTATTTTGAACACAAATAAGGTTACTTGCTAGATCATGTTCATTAAATTAATTTACAATTCATACCTCACTATTCACTTCCATAACAATTTGGCCCCTGTGCCATCTAACTTAGAGAAAACTTGTAATTCCCCAAGACGTAATTGGCATGTGATGACTTTTTGTTAGCATTTCACCCTATTTTTGTACCATATAGTTCTCCTTCGTCACTTTCAAACACCAAAAAATACACTCAAATCAAACTTAGATTTTTATCTTTGCTGACAACAGTTTTATTTTGTCAACGGTTTTCTTGATTTTAATATTCACTATTAACGTTGATTTGAGTAAGTGTTTTTAGTGGTTCATTGTCCATTTTAGAAGTTTATTTTGTCAACTGGTTTCTTCATTTTGGATAGGGTGGAGATCCGTACACCACCTTAAAGCATGTTTGATGGTGCACGGCTAAAAAATGGTGGTGTACGAATCATCACCCTTTTGGATAACCAAAGGGACCAAAAATAAAGAGAAATGTAAAAAGAAAAATGAAACACCAAGCACCAGATGAGGAATAACAGCTGCTCATTAATTTAGAGGACAAACGAGCCACAATGTTAAATGTGTGAAATGTGAGACAATTAGGAATAATAATTAAGCTAAATAAGCATGATCCTTATTTACCACTATACCACAATGACAAATATGTTATTTACTCTACCTTATTATGGGTGATTACAAGAATTATTATTTGTCAATAATAATCCAAATTTTTGAATAAATTAAGATAGGAGGTTTTGAAAGTTAGACATGCACTTTGAGCAATCTCAAAGTGTTTGTTTATATTTTAAAACCTCCCAACTTAATTTAATCAAAATTCAGATTATCATCAACATAATAAAAAACTAATGATAACCCGAATCAACCCATCGGTAAGGTAAATGGATCGAATTTGTCACCTCTATTATCAGTAATAGAATCTCGATCTACCTCAAAATAACCTTCCCGTAGCTTGTCTAGAGACAATGCAGCATCTTTAAGTCGAGGTGCATCCCAACCTGTTGTGCCTGAAAAAATAAGATACCAAGAAACTTCATTGAACAAAGGATCCAAAGATGAGGTCTCGATAGCGGCTTCAGATAGGCATTGTGCTAAACTATACGGATTCACATAATGATAACCCAAATCGCACAACAGTTGGTAAGAGTCAGTGAGAGTGTGAATAGCACCATGTACCTATGAACTCCATAACCAGAACATGAAGCCTTAAAAGAAGTGGAGTGGGGCAACGAATTCCAGCTGCTTTCAGTCTGCAGTTGAACAGTCATTACATATCATAGAATCCAAATAAACTATTGCACTATAAATTTGGACCCAAATACATGGAACCCAAAGAAATTAGACCTGAATTCATCAAACCTGCAGAAATTGGACTGATTCACAATAGAAACCGGCAAAAGTTTATCTATAGAGAGAGGGCATTTGGATTATGGTTTACCCTAAGAGGTCAATATGGGCATAGGGCTATATCAGAAAACCTAGCCAAATGGAAACAAGTGAGATAGGTCGAACTGTTCAGAAGTCAACAAGATTATATTATCAATGCTTTGTTTTTGTAATCATAATCAATATATTAACTATTTAAAAAAAGACTGAT
Source organism: Asclepias incarnata (assembly GCA_025447715.1). Classification (NCBI taxonomy): domain Eukaryota; kingdom Viridiplantae; phylum Streptophyta; class Magnoliopsida; order Gentianales; family Apocynaceae; genus Asclepias; species Asclepias incarnata. The sequence goes on from JAOEHQ010010457.1 coordinate 4,475, forward strand.
AAAATGATCAAACAAAATGTTCCCTCCAATCAGCACTAAAAACAGCTTGTTTTGACACAACTTAATTTATCCAGTTACCCAACCCGCCCATTTTAGCACATCTTGTTATATCCATTTTATTATATACACATATAGTTGAGGTTTGATGACATCACTATGGAGATACAAACTATATTACCGCATAAGATTCCTCATTTCCTTCTCAGCCCATATCTTCACCATTTTCCTAGGGTTGTGCTTGCAATATCCGTATCTGAACCGATAATCACCTTGGACGTAGCGATCTCTATCCCTGAAGTTGCCAACCAACAAAAAAAAGCATGAATGTATGCACATATAATGGAATATTGCAAAGCCATTTTGAAAATCAAGATCACACATGCAAGATTTAGAAAGAATAACATTGTCAATTGACAAGAAAAGTAACAAAACACACGATAAGTAATTAACAATAAAAGGAAACTCATAACTAATTAAAAAAGACTCTAGAAACTATAATAATTTGTCTAAGAAACACTTTGCACCCTGAAGTGTTAGGGTCGTATCAGGAACATACTTGAACACAAGAACAGATGTCTTGTACACCTTTATTGCAAGTTCCTGGCCATCAGATTTTGTAGCATGATATACATTTGCCTGAAACCACAAAAATCAATCATTTGTGTTTAATAGGTCAAGAAGAATTATCTTCCAAGTCTAGCTAAACTCGCCTCAAAATTGCTAAAGAATGAAGAGGTTATTAATTATAGTAGCACAAGACATACCTCCTTCCCAGTTGAAATGCAACCATTGATATCATGGAAAACACCTCGATTCAACATTTTAAACAAAACCATGCGAGTTCTAGGGTCAATTGCCTGAAAGAGTACAAAATGGTTTCAAAACACAAGAGAGTTAAAAGAAAACTTCAATGGTGTTATATTTCAACTGAATGTAGGAAACTAAACACAATATTACGAATGAAAACCGGGTTGACTAAAAGCATCAGGACATACTTGAGAAAGAGACCTAGCAGATACAATTCTTATAGCTTAGAGTTGAAAAAATATGTTTCTTGAATGAACACGCTTGCATATATCAGAAGCATAGCAAAACATCAAAGAATGAACATGGAAAGTATTACAATTATCATGAAACGATATCACAATAGCTTATAATCAAAACTCAACTTGTTGCAATGATGTGCTTACAGAGAGGTTAAAAGAAGATTTAGACTGCTATACATAAGATGTAGAAGGATATCTTTTATTCCTTTTCTTCAGAGCAATAACATCAGCCCAGTCATATAAGGAACAAAAACAATATTGCTCTAGTACAGTAGAAACACTTAAACTCTCTAAAATAATATTTTTTGCAAGTCCCGATTCGGGGATAGGGTGCTAATTAATACACGATTAATTTATAACTCTTTTAATTAATAAATTTAGGCGGTCCCCTGAGTATTAATTTATAGAGTTTCTACTGTAGTTTAGGCCTCTCTCTAAAATGGCTGCAGCGGTGAGGGGTCTACATCGTAAAGGTGGAAAACCACCAAGTTCATGACTTGTAATACCAATGTTGCCTTAGATTCCAGATAACTTTGCATGCCGAAGACTCAAGTTTAGAACTCTAAAACACCCCTTTAATTCAACTGTTGAAGTGCGTAGAAGATTCCATGTAAATATCTTAAAATGGTATTTAATTCATGGTTTCTAGATGCTATCACATACAAGACTCTTAGTTGTTTGTACTTCTAGTAGTATATAATATAATGGTGATCTCATTAGGTACATCACACTCAATCTACTGTTAGGCTAACTTAGTGTCATTGGTGGCTCTGATATATAGGCTGCCTCGAGTGATTAGCTTTAGACTTAACAATCTTCACATTACTCATTCAAATCACGCTTTTGAAAAACATACCACCCATGACTTATTTTTATGAAAAGGAAAAATTGAAGACTAAACGTTGTCACTTGATCACTAACCTGTTCAACAGTTGCTCGATCAGCTTTTTCAGTAGTTTTAGTCTTACCAATGGCCATCCCTCGCACGCTTTCACGAATAGCAGTAGTAACAGAATTTGACATGCGACTATTCCACCTTCCTTCCCACTCCTGTATGACACCAACACAATCATCAAATCATCAAAATATATATATATATATATATATATAAATCGTACAACTTCACCCAAAGAATTTGTCTGCATTTCTATGTTAACTTATTACAAAGTAATTGTTCACTTACATAAAAAGAAAAACAATATTTATAGATTACTCTCTCCGTCGAAAAAATAACTATCCACCTTACTATTTCCATTTGTCCCAAAATATATATAGTAATTGGTAATATAATATATATGTATAATTGGTAATATAATAGAGTACCTCTAAAGGGGAAGCTCTAATATGATTAGTAAACTTTTGGTTTCGATTCGAAAGCGGTTGAAGGGGAGAAGCATTAGGACGAGAATGAACTCCGCCATGAGCATTTGGACGCCTTGCATTAAGAATTAAAGACCCGTCAAGTGAAACGGTGTCGTTTTGAGTGTCTAAGTAATCTAATGCTTCTCCTATTTCTGAATCTGATGACCATGAAAGTTCCTCTTCTTCTTCTTCTTCAAATTCTTCAATTTGAAGATGATGTTCGTCGTCTGTTTGGTGTTGTAATGGAGGGTTCTGAGTTTCGATTTTGAGGTTTGTTTGTTGTTCCATGATGATGATAATGTTTGTGTGTGTTTGATGGTTTAGGGTTTTTGGTACTGTGTTTTCTGTTGAAATGTCTGTATACAGACCTAATTCATTGTTGGGCTAATAATATTGGGCTAAAATTATGGAGGTTTTTCATGGTTTTTCGTGATAAGAAAAGAGAAAATGAAAATAGAAAATAAGAGTTAACGACATAAATGGTCTATGTGCTTTACCAAAAAATCATGTTTCGTCAATGAGTTTCAAAAACCTCACTAACAGTACTTTATAGGAGGATAAATGGATAATGTTTATGTTTAGTCCTTTACATCCCTTTAAAGGACCGCAAGGATGGTCATGTGGATCAAACCACAAGGATCAAACCTGCAAGCACGTGACTTTGAAAAGGACCAAACATGAACTTTATCCTCTTATAAAGGACTACCAGTGAGGTTTTTGAATCACAGAGACGAAACGTAATTTTTTTTTGACAAACCACAGGGACCATTTATGTTGTTAACTCTAGAAAATAACTATGATAACCTCATGTTTGAATCCTCGTTAGGTATATAATTTCAAGGTGGCCAAAAAAAGTTTTAGAAATAGACATTGAATGTATACATTTGAATCAAAAGAAATTTATTTTTTTTAAATAACTTAAATAGGAAAAACCCAATCTATTCTTCAGTTTATGCATTACCGATTTGGGTTTACACATCACAACGAATCAACACACGTTACTTATGTATTTTGATGATCATAAACTTGAAGTGTTTCTATGTAAATGAAAGTTTTTCGGCTTTTAAACGACAATTCAATATATCAATATATAAGCTACTAGAAGATTACCCGCGCAATGCGGCGGCGAGACGTGAGTGGCGGTGGACAATGGTGGTGGCGGGATTAGAGTATTATAGGTATTTTAAGGGATGAGGGTATTATGGGTATTTTAAGTGATATTATTGAAATGATAATATGGGTATTTTAAGGAATTGGGTGATAGAATAATAATAATAAATGATAGTGGTAAAATAGTTCTATTAAGTTCATTTATAATGTATTATAAAAATAATATATCTTTAACTAATATATAAATAATATAGATATTAAATAATAAGACATTAAATAATAGACATTATGATAAGATAAATATAAAAATGTTGAAAAAATTTAAATTTTAAGACTCCAAGTTATATGCTTTATAAAGTAGTATAGATACAACAAATATTAAAAAATTAGTATGTGAGGGATTCCATACCTAAGCTGCTTAGGTATGGAACAGCCTTATATTCATTTTTGCCATATATATATATATAGTGCTCAACTCTTGAGACGATTTGAGGTGTAAAACACTAACTAAATAAAAGCACGATGAGAGATACGTTTGAAGTTTGATCGATCAACCACGTTAACAATCATGACTAAATATTTTCTATGTAGTGGAAATAATATATTGTATTTAATTTCAAACCACACTATTTTATAGATTTATAATAATAATTCTTAAGCCTTGAAATTGGAAGCATTCACAACCGTAACCCATTCGGCCATTCCTTGCCTCCCATTTTTTTGAGTTGGATTGTTCTATAATAAACTTTTTAGCTGACTGTTTAAAAAAATAAAAGAAGTATGTACAATTAGTACGTAGTATTTTTCAGTTTTATTCAAACTAGAATTTTTGGGATGCATATTATAAAATTATATAACAATAATCAAGTGACTCTAGTAGTCAGACGTCATGTTTCCTCATAAATATATTCTGTTAAGTGGTACAAGTTCAACATTTATATATGTATTTAGTAATGTTTGATTTGGTGAATATACAAGCTAAGGGACTGCTGTAGGCAAGTAAAAGATGAGAAGGGCTATTCTGGACAAAGTGAAAGTTGAGGGTATTTACTGAAGTTGGTGCATAATGCTATATATATACATGTGTTATGGAGATTTAAAGATCAAGACCTGAGAAATATATTCCGATCTTAATATCTAATTTCTCTCATTCGATTCTTTTGTATTCTTTGTATATTTCTCTTAATACGTACTCTTCATTATATATTTCTATATAGATCAATAAATTGATCTATTATTGTTCTTCTATTATTCTAATCATATACTTAGTGGTTAGATTTCTGTAATAATAATATTCTTATATTCTTAATAATAATAATAATTTTTGATTAATGTGTGATTGAAATCTGGATTATTTGATTCTAAGATCGGTTGAAGTTGAGAAATCTTATCTTTTTAGGTAAATATCGAGCGGAAAATGTCAAAAATGGCCATGGAAATACTTGGTCAAAGCACATATATATACATTATATTAGTGAAAAAATTCATTATCACGGTATAACCTGGAAAAAAAAAACCATGCATCCATTTTTATTATAAAGTTATTATATAGCTTAAAAAGTAATTAAAAAAGTATATCTCCCACTTATTGTAGGTTAACTGTTTTTTATATTTTCTGGAGAAAAATAATCCATGTGAACATCAATTTTTGTATTAACTTTGACCAACTGATGTGTGGCGCATGATCTTTGACCTTACATGTCTTCCACACTTAAAAATTAAAATACAAATGTATCAATTAATACTGGCATACTGGGCATGCAAAATCCACTTCCATTTACCTGACAGCAAGGTCGTAAAAATCGCCGATCCTGGCCGATTTCTCAGGATCGGCGGGGTGAGGATTCCATTACAAAAATACCCAAATCGATCAGTACGTGTAGATGTACGTAGTTGATACGTACATTCAAAACATCATTCATTCATGTACGTAATTAATGTGCATATAATTTGTATTCTTCTATATATGATCATCGAATTACAAGTACGTACAAAGGTTTTAATTATAAAACTAATTAACTCAACATTTCATTTATGGATCGATTTGTGATCCATGTATAATGTGTATTCTCTTGATCGATTTGCATAAATCAAGGGGAAAAAAAGAAAAAGAGTACTAATATATCTTAATATATATGCGGTTTTCACCTAAAAATCTTTCAAAAAGATCGATATAAAAGGAAAAAGAAGGTAGGTACTATATATGAATTGTATGAAATTACATCATTGACAATACTTGTCTTTTTCTATCCATAAACTCATGCAATCTTCTAAGTGCCACTTCAAGTGTTTCTTCACTCATATTTGCAAAACAAACCCTAAACCAACCTGGCTCCGAGCACCGGCAAGAGCTTCCTGGCGAGATATTGAGCCTAACCTCCTCCATTATCGTTTTCCATATCTCGAGTTCGTTTTCTCTTGTAGCATCTTTCAAGTAAGGACTCAAGTTCATCCAACAAAACAAGCCGGCATTCCCTTTCAAACACTCGATCCCTGCCTTCTTTAACCCGTTAACGATCATTTCATACCGTTTCCTTAGCCTTTCTCTATTGATCTTTATGTATTTTTCCGTAAATTCCTTGTTTGATAACATGGATGCTAATAGAAACTGTGTTTGTGATGAGATTAGGGTGAAACTTGACATTCGCCTAGCCGTTGTCACCACTTGGTCGTTGTAAGAGTATACCGTCCCTACTCGGAATCCCGGGAGGCCAAGGTCTTTTGAAAGACTATAAACAATGTGACAACGTTCGGCTTCTTTGTAGTTTCTTGATTCGAGGATTTCTGCAATACTAACGAATTCGTTGGAGTGGAATACTGATCCTGAATAGATTTCGTCCGAGACTAAATGTATGTTTTTTGTCGTGGCGAAATCTAAGATCTCTTCTAGAACTTTCCGTTGGATGGTTGCACCCAACGGATTTGAGGGGTTAGTTATTAGAACCCCTCGTACGTTCATGTTCATGGATGTTGCATAATCATATGATGCTTCTAGGGCTTCAAGAGTGATTTGGAAATTATTTGAGCTTTCGCAGTGGATTGGAACGATTTCAACACCCGTTCTCCATCTCAAATCTCGATCGAATCTGAAACAATCAAGATTCTTCATGTTAATAAAACATGCAGATCGAGTTATAGAATGAAACACCAGATAACATAACTTTATAATGAAGAAAACTATATATAGTACCCTGGATAGTAAGGAGTCGGAACTAGCAACGCGTCGCCAGGATTAGCCAAAATGAAGGTTAGAAGCTCGTTGGCAGCAGTTGCACCAGCGGTTAAAACAACTCTTTCGGGGTCGAATTTTGCTTTTCCTCCCCTTACTTGTTCCATAAAACTTGCCATTGCCTGTATATAACCAAATAAAGCAAGTTAGATTTTTATGATCCCTAGCTAGCTAATTAAGAAGCAGAAAATAAAACATGATTGAGGTGTTTGCATGTATATATATAGTTACAGAATTAAGTTGCACCTTTCTAAAAGTTAGAAGCCCATGGTAATCTTGAAACAAAGCATTCTCTCTAAAGCCAGAAACTTTTTTGCCCCAACTTGCTGCTTCTTGATTAGCTTCCAAGTAGTCCTCAAGCAAATCAAAAGAAACCTGTTTATAAAACGACGGTACGTACAGATAAGTGATCACATATATATGCTAATTAATTAATGTGTAAATGAAAAGTTCTGATAGGATCCCGTGCATTAGTATCTACCTGGTTTTCAGCCAAGCCCATTTGTATGACACCAGAAGGGTTATGTTTTTCATGATATGGATTTTCATCATAAGCTTTCCATCCTGCAAAATATGGAGAGTTTTCTCCATGAGTTTCTGAAATTGCAATTTTTGACAAGCCAACACTTGGTTCAACAGTCTCTATTGCCATGACTACTATAACTCTATATTGATATGTTCTACTCTTTATTTATGTTAAGTTTGATATGATGAAACTCTTGTCAAACAACTCCCATTTATATGGAAAGTCAAGTCATCTTTCCCAGACCTAAAATATATTATTCCAAATTAGTATTGCTATGATGAGTTGTAATTTGTCCATTTAAATGTGTCAAGTTGTTTGATCATATATAGTGTGTATAGTCAAATATATACAAAAATGTGGTTCTTGTGAAAGAATGTATTTTTATATATAGACTTGTCTAAAGAACCAATAATAAAATATCGTGTATTATAAGATTGGATGATCAAAAGTCACCTTTTTATAATAAGGTAACATGTATATTTTATTCCTGGTGACAACTGTTAGGTTTTGTCATCTTAAATGCTTATGATCGATCAACTCTGTTTATTTAAGTTAGTTATTTACAGTATTATAAGGTTAATTAACTAGACATACTAATATTTAAATATTTGAAATTAGTTTTAAAATACTTTGCTTTGTTACAAAAGTTAAAAGGTATTGATTTTAAAATTTTGTCCACGATGTAATTCAGATAAAATAGCAAAAGTAAATTTTGTCAACTGATAATAAATAACGTGCATACTTAAACGAATGAGGTTCTTTCTGTTAGGTTGACGAGTGTTTTTTGTTCAAATGTATTCATTCTAACTGGATATTTCTGTGACCATCTAACAAATTCCCTGGCGACCTCTAATTAATTAGAGGTTTATCTAAGGCCCCTCCCAACCCATAATTCACATTCTTAAATTCTTATTGTCATATCAGCGCCACATCATCCATTCCTCTCAGAATTTACCCCCTACCAACCATACCACAATTCTCCCCACATTCTCAAATTCTCACTGCCACGTCATCGCCACTCATACACCATCTCTTTCTATATATATATATATACATATATATAACACATACACACACACACACAAACATTCAAGAAAGCACGTTCTCCACAGAATGCTCCCTCCAGAACGCGGCCAGAACGCGCCCCGTGACATCCGTGTTCTGGCCAGAAAGTGAGAAAATATCCCGTTGGGAGTGGTCTAAGAAGGTCATGTTAGTGGTAGTCGATAATAACTTACATGCGTTTTAACTAATGTATTTTATTAGAATTTGATGTCTAAACGATCAAAATGTAACCAATCACTAAGGTTGCACATACTGATGTTTTTATAAAAGGTCAAAGGTCCGAATCTACTTAAGTTGGTCAGGAAAAAGGTTTAGAAATAGTTACATGCATGTTATCCCGATTAGGCCGTGCATATACATCGATCTGAAAATTCGAAATGTTTTCTGAGTTCTTGTGTTTTCTTGTTTACATATGCATTTATGTATCTATATCTATCTATAGTCTATATATATATATGTTAAGAATTGAAAGAGGACAAGTATACAACGTAGAATGTGAGTACGTGTGTACATACTATATATACGTACATGACACGTGTGTATCTATCTATCTTTGAATACTTTTGGAGTATAACCAGAGATATGATGTAGCTAGCTAGGAGTTGAGATTCCTTTGTTGTTTGTGGATCTTTTTCAACTAATAAAATCCAAAGAAAAATATAATTATAATTATGTGGAATTTCTGTAATTAAAAAACATATCATCAGATTTACAAATCGTATTATTGACGTGGGTTTGATATGATAAAGATCCATGTGCAAAGAAATCCCAACCAGCAACAGATTTGCAATGGTCTTGATTAGATTTTGATGAAGCAAAATAACCCAACAAATTTTATTTTATTTTTTTAATTTGCTCAAGACTTAACGTACTTATGAGTTATGAACTCGAACACCACATATGTTTAGACTTTAGATATTCTTCAAGACGTGTTCACATTTAATTTGTGGAAGCACGTACAGAAAATATATCTTTTGCACTTATTTTATTAATTAGAGATAGACATCTACATTATATATTTGAATGTTTAATTATTTTTGTGTGTAAGAAAAGTTTGATTGATTAATGTTATAAGCTCACAGATGTAAAATATACTCTGAGGACATATCCAAATACTTGTTTCTTTAAACCTTTTACATTGATCACATCTTAACAATGTTGAGACCGGCCAGTTGCTTCACAACATATATTCTACGTTACCTTTATTGACCTCACAACACACACTTAATTTTCTTTACTCCTTGATAAATATATATTCTAAAAAACCTAAAATACCCTAAAATAATATAAATATATATAAAATAATATAAATAAAATAATATATAAATATAAATATATAAATATAAATATAAAATACCTAAAATACCTAAAATAATATATAAATATAAATATATATAAATATATATATAAAATAATATATAAATATATAAATATAAATATATAAAATAATATATAAATATAAATATATAAAATATAAATATAAATATATAAATATATATAAACCTCACAACATATATATTCTCCTCTAACTTTTAAGCTTTTAAAAAACCTAAAATACCCTCACTTCTTGACTTTTATAACTAATCTATATAACTAAAATACCCTTAATGAAATAATCTACAACATTTAATCCTCAACTCTTAAAATAACTACACTACCCCCTTTTACATCAATTACCTTTATATCAATAACCACACCGCCGCTGCCGCCACCACCCCTCGCCGCCGCCGCCATTACCACACCGCCACAACTACCACCACCGCCGCTACCACCATCACCGTCGCATCGCGCGGGCTTCTGTCTTGTTCCTTTTGATAAGATCGAGGGAAGTTGTTTAACTTTAATAATTTATTTCTAGGGAAGTGATATTAGTACCACATTTTTGATACATATACTGTTTATATAACAGACTGTACAAGTCAGTAATGCAAGGTTGTGATAAAAGTATTAAAATAAATGGTACCTATATCATTTCTCTTTTTTTGTAACGAAATCTTGTGTTTCTTGCACATTGTCATTGGTTAGAACTTAACCCAACTGTCTATGTTGTTATCAGAATGAGAATTGATATTCGTACAATTAATTAATTACCACACTATATAAATTTGTTACAACAGACTGTACAGGTAGATGATGCATGAGTATGGTAGTTTTATTAAATTATATGGTACCAGTACTAGTATCATCTCTCTATCAGAATTAATATGAAATGCATTATTAAAACTAGAGGAGTATCTGCGTAATGCGGCGGCAGTGACAGTGACGACGGGTGGTAGTGGTGGTGACAGGTGGTGGTGGTGGCGGCGGCGATGACTGGTGGTGGTGGCGGCGAGTAGTGTAGGTTATTGATATAAAGGGGTAGTGAGTTAAGGATAAATGTTGTAAATTAATTTCATTAAGGGTATTATAGATATTTCAAGTAGGTATTATATGTATTTCAAGGGGAGATGTTTAAAATAGTAAATAAAAAAGAAGGGAGACATTTTAGGGTTATTAAATTCTTTTTCGAGAAAAATGAAGAAGTAAATGCTTTATAATATAGTATAGATAATCCCAACAAATAATACAACAATAATGTCGAGGATCGTCTATGCTTCCTAGGTTTTCCTCTTCATGAATTAGATTGTTTAATTATACATGTTCATTTTAATCAATCATTAATTAACCTAGAGTAAGACGTACACAGTACACTAATGATTGATTCATGTGCATATATTGTTAATTAATTGCTTTAGAAGTACTAACTGATATACTTAAATCCATATCGAAGTCAACATTTTGTCTTTTAATCGTCAAACTTATAATTTTCTAATTATGAAATAATCAAATCATATATAAGAAAGAAGTGAATAATTGCATTGATGTAACGTAGATCCCTCCCAACAAAGCATCATGGGGGTGTTCATCACCACGTCATCCCACGGCACCATTGGCACCGCCGCGTCATAGGGATGTTTATCGTGGGGGTGTTCTTGGCTAAGACGTGAAGAAGACGAGGAGCGAGGGAAGAGAAGTGGGACAATACCCCTTTTTAACCAATAAAAGAAAGAAAATTTTTATATATATAAAAAATAATAAAATATTTAATGATGAAGAGAAAGTAATGTTATTGTTGATGAGGGTATTTTTGGGATATTTTTAGAAATAAAAAGATAATGTGTCATTCTTGGATGATGTCTTATGTCCTTGAACTTATTTCCTTAGAAGTCGTGGGACCTACAAAATGTAATGGTATTTCTATAATTTGAAATCGACTTTACGATTTATAAATATATTGAATTGAATGTATTGTTAGACGAACATAAAAATACAAACACCATTGATTGCATTAAGTATGTCATTTTCAGTGTAAAGTTATAAAGACTTAAATGTCATTTCAAATTTGGAGATATATGACGTTAAAATTATTATTATTATTATTATCGGAGAAAATAATTATAGGTTGCGTGACTTACTTATATACTCTAGTTACAAATTAGGGAACATAACTTTTGAAAGACATTTGTGTGTGTCAGTGTGTGTGTCGGAGTGATCCTACGGACTAGGGGTAGCTTTAGACGAATACGGTAGATAAGTAATCCTTTCGGGAGGTTGCTTTACAGTTAGGTGGCCGAATCTATTGGTAATTTAGTCTGAGTAGCGCCTGTTATCTTATATGGGCTCGTC
>JAOEHQ010010468.1:0-16478 GCA_025447715.1 Asclepias incarnata
TTTTACATTATTCGATTCCGCATCAACCTTTGTATTTTGTTTATTCATAAATAAAATACATTTGAAAAGAACAAATCGTGTTATTTATTTTTATTGTATTTAAGCTTCAAGTTCTTATATTTTTCAAAGGATTGAATTCATTTATCAAGTCTAGTTCTTTTGAACTTATAAATCTTGGATAATAATTCATTAATTAGTGGTTAGCCATCATAAAAGTGGACCTAACAATATTCACTATAACGTTTGGGCCCTTAAACGTGCACATGTCATGGCAATCTTACTAGTCTAGTGAACTAGATGTACAAGCCACATGATAACAACGTTTCACATATACACATGCACACAATCATATCATACATCAACTGATGAAATAGTGTGAATGTCCCAACATAAATATACGGCCATTTATCTATGCACCTTTAGGGTCGCGCACATAGAGTAATGAAACACTAGTTGAACCCAAATTTGTAAAACTGACGAAATGATTAAATGGGATGAAATGACCAAATGGGTCGAATCGGGACAAACTGGGTTGAGCCAGGGCAAACCGGATCGGACCTGACCGCACCATGGGTCAACCCATTCGACCAAGGGTCGAATAAGTTGACCCATGAGGGTCTTGGTGGTGGTCGACGAACACAAGGGGGGAGGGGAGAAAAATAGGATTTTTTTTTCTTCTATCCCACATTGGTGGAGGTAAGAAAATCCAAGCCTTTTCTTTCCTATAAATACAAAGCTCTTTTCTTATTTTTCTCTTGTACCAAAATCCTTCTCCCCCTCTTAGGTTGTTCGAACTCCATACCTATTCGGTGAGAAAAGTTTGTTTCGAATAACGTTCTAGTTTAATCTTTTGTCCCTTTTATATATTAAAAGCTTTTAGCTTTTAATTTGGGTTGTTGCTAGCACATCGCTAGTGTTAGTGAATTGCTCACGTGTACGAGACTAAAGAGTGGTTCTGCTTTGGGCTCTAGTACGTGACAGAAATCAACCTTCTCACCTTCTCTTTAAGGTATTCCTCTAAACCCCTTATGGTTGATTTATTAGTTTACAATATTGCATGCACGATGTATATTGAATATGGGAATTAAATTAGTTTAATTGTTTGTTAACATGCTTCCGCCTTCAGATAATTAATTAGATTAGTTATCATTTCAATAAAATAATTAGATTAATTTATATCACTTGTTTAGTAATTAGTTAAATTAAATTTATAATTATTTGTTGAGTTAATTGCATAAATCATCTCTGTGCTTCACACAAAATCGCGGTTTATATCCATCTAAAGATTTTTTAGTGGTTTTGGTCTCTGATGCAAGTATTTTTTAGTGGTTTTAGTCCTTTTCAAATGATTATAATTGCATAAATCATCCCTGTGGTTTACACAAAATCACACTTTTTTAGTTGTTTTAGTCCCTCAAAAGGACTAAAACCACTAAAAAAAACTTGCATCAGGGACCAAAATCACTAAAAAATCTTTGGAGGGATGTACACCGCAATTTTGTGTAAACCACAAGGACGATTTATGCAATTAACTCTAAAATGTAACTAAATTGGTCAATTTATCGTTAACATGTTGAAAAATCTTTATTTCGGATTGTCGTCAATTGCTAAACAAAAATCTTTTTGTTGTACGTATACTCCTCTAATTATTGCTTACATAAGCAAAACCTAGGTGCCGCACCAGACATTGTTAAACGCGGATGGTCGTGGATGCCAACGAGTCGGGTTTCCTACTAGGAAACATGTCATCTCGAACTTCATACCTAAAAAAATTCATGATGAGGCAACAAACAGTTTCTTGCATACTTTAAAATGAATTATAAGATTTTGAAACAAATCATGTTCTATGAAATTCATGAAAAACATTTGAATACAGCCGAGAGCCCATTGGATCAAGTATGAGTGTAGGTCTCAAATTTGCGCCATCTTGGATATTGCATTGCAGTAGTCAAAATTACATATAATTAATTAAACTTTATAAAGAGTGTATAGCTTTTGTGTATTTCTATAAATCTTTAGAGTTTATAGCTTTTTATTTATAATATTACACATATTTTTCATATGTAAAAAATCTAAATTACCCTTCATAATTTAACACCTAATAAAGATTTTCCTTAAAACAATAGATCAAACTTTTCAATTTTTTTAATTATCACATTTAATAATCAATTGACTTTTGACAACTATTTACAAATTTTAATTCTTAATAATAATATCATTCAAAATATGATTTATAAAATAACTTAAGTTATTTGTAATTTAAATATATATAAAACATTATAAGTTAAGTAACTATAACTTGAATTCTCTTATCTATATTAATTATTATATTTCTCTTACTCTTTTCTATCATTTTCGATAATCACCAAAGATAAAAATAATACACAAAATATCATAAAAAACACTCAATACCCGAAAATTAAAAACTTACAAGACATTCGTTCAATTGGTTATCTTTGGATCAAAAATCGATCTCCTCTTAAGAGCATTTATTTGGTCGATTGGTGTAATTTCAAATTGTAATTGTCTATTTTTGACTTCTTGTATGTTGCTAGCTTCTTGCTAGTTTTATGATTAATGAAAGATTGTTGTTTTACACTCACTTTTTCCCAAAGTTTAATCCTAATTCCCAACTTTTAATACCTAATTTTTAACTCCACTCATTTTCCTCCAATGTTAAACACCCAAAAATACAATACATGATAATAAATATTACTGGCTAATATACATTCATTTAAGACCATTATACCCTTTGCTACCAAAAAACACTACACTTTATACTTGTGTTTGTGTCCTTTCAAAAAGGTACAAAATTTCTTCACAAGTCATTTAACTTTAAATTCATGATATTCCTTTAAGACCGTTGTAACTTTTTTTAAACCTTGGTAAAATAAATTATTTTGTTTTGATATGAGATAGAGTAGATAGTAAGGAGATACACATGAATGTTCGAACATAAATAGTAATCGGTGATAGTGACGGATCACCGAGCCGGTCTATAATGATTGAGCCAATGGCCTGTCACATAGCCATTACCTATTTTTAACGTTACAATAAAAATAGACCCGACATAAAGCAGTACATTCGCAACGTTACAAAAAGTTACAAGTTTGACCGTGTCGGTGCACTTGGTGGCTAGTGGCTAGGACTAGGTGGCTAGGTGGTGGTGGTTCCAAAAACAAAATTTTGCTGACCACTCCTCGTACAAACTGGTTACCCACTATATTTAATGCACATAAAGGCCAACACCAACGAACATATACCTATCCAATCCTATCTCATCCATATCATTGATTGTTACAACTTACAAGTACAATACAATACAATGACAAGTTTTTGCTTTTAATTTATATATCAAGATTACAAACAAAGATAAGTGTTTTTACAATCACAAATTTATATATATCTCTACTTAATGGTTAATTAGAAATTTTGGAAAATTGTAGATACTATAAGATAATTTCACGGATTTTACTTCTCATAGATCTAATGTCAATCCCTCTATTTTTAACATAAAATAGTTTGAGTCTTGTGGGGTTTTTTTATATAGGTTAATGATGTATAAGTATACTGTGTTTAAATAAAAAAAAAAAAACTATACTAATTTTGTTTTCTATTTATGTGGATGAAATCAATTAAGTTTATGAGGCCTTTTATTTTCCATTTAAGAAGACGACATTCAAAAGCAGTCAATTACCTACAAAAGAAATTGTATTAAAGGCTGCCAAAAGGGGTATAAATCTTATAAATAAGTGGTTATATTATAGCTTGGTTTAAGAATAGAAGCACGATAATAAATTCCATCAAATATTTTAATATCATAGCTTACACTTTGTTGACACGTATGTTATACCAAACGGTGGCTTCTTAACTCTCTTTGATCCTCCAAGAAAAAGACACACTCACACACACACATACACATACACATACACATATTCATATACATTATACGTACACATATACATTATACATACACATATACATATACATATACATATACATTATACATTATACATACACATATACATATGCATACACCTCATCTTTGTCTATGCAAATCAATTCATTGCAGTTGCTGTTGTTACTACTTTTAGTACCATGTGAATGTGTGACAAAGATAGGTTTTGCCATGTGACATGGTATAAAGTGATGGACCCATTTACACATTTCATTTAATTTTGCTTGTTCTTGGTCTTTGAAATCTATGTTCAAGCATTAATCTTTGTTAAAGAGCTTAGCTTTTCTCTTTTTTTTTTTCTTTTTTTTTTTTTTTTATTAGTATTTAATGTTGAATTTCCACTATACCTCCATTACCAAGTTTTAAGGTGATGAAAATGAAGCTCCACTACTTGTTGTTGATCACTTCTGTCCTTTTGGTTATTCCGTTGAGTACTTATGCTTCTTCCTCTTCATCGGCAATGTTGGTGAGATTTTTATAAATATTTTTTTATATATCTTTTTGCTTCATGTTTTACTAAAATACACATTTTTTTAGATATATGTTTGTATATGTTTATGTTCCATATCCGGACTAGATTGGGTATTGTTGTTGTTGATGTTTGTATATGTTTATGCATGAAGTGAAGTCAATTCTTAAATATGAGATTTTATATTTTATATATTTTTTACTACTAATGTTGTAAACTTGCAATCTTTTCTGAGATTAATGTTTAGCTTGTTAAGTAAAGAACCCTTTTAAGAATTTATGTTTTTGTATTTCTATATGTATGTGTGTCAAATGAAAAATGCATTTTCAAGATAGATTTTTTCTAAAAGTTTTTGTTGAAATTTAAGTTATGCATGGTACACCCTTTTCTAGGATCAATGTTTA
This sequence comes from Asclepias incarnata, assembly GCA_025447715.1. Lineage (NCBI taxonomy): Eukaryota > Viridiplantae > Streptophyta > Magnoliopsida > Gentianales > Apocynaceae > Asclepias > Asclepias incarnata. The sequence goes on from JAOEHQ010010468.1 coordinate 4,832, forward strand.
GCTTGTTATAGTAGAGAGAGTTATATGGATTGTGAAATAAAGATTTGATCTTTTGTGGTTTTCTTTTTAGAAATAGCAATTTTTGCACCCCATATGATGAGGAAAAGTGCATGTGAACTATTTTTTTTTTAGTTAGGATTTGAAGAACATTATAAATGTGTCTAACTGATGAAATGGGGATCAATCATGCTAGACCAAATTGTGTTATTTTATCAATTAACACAAAATTTTGGGCCCAAACCTGATTTTGTATGCTTTTGTCCTGCATTTTTGCAAATATGCCTTTTTTTTATATAAAAGTGTACATAGTGTTGCTTTGATCACAAGCTAGGGATTATTAGCCTTGTTGCTCTATAAAAATACCCATCTAAAAAACTGTATAAAATTTTTATAAAAATGTCCATTTAAACTACCTCTGTTTTTTAATTCTTGCACTTGAGGGTAGTCATGATCTTAAAAACATTCAATTATGAACAATTTTGGATAGGAGGAGTTGTAAATGAATCACATTTATCTCCGGTTATACTCTTATGTTATTATATCGGTCCTGAAAGAAGTCCGAATATGACTGTGAACTCAAGCGAGATAGCTTGTACTTCAAAATTTTGAAAGAGGTATGCTCTTTGGACGACCATATAGAAATTACCCGAATAAGATCATAAAGATGAAAATATGAAGAACGCACTGGAAAATGATTTGCACTTTAAACATTAACCACCTCCTATATTTACGCATTGAGATCCAAAGTACAACCTTCTATGTATGTAATAATAACTTAAGCAGAGCCTCGGGGGCTATGTTTATCATTTCCCTTATTAAAAAATAGTACTTTTAGGACAAAAAAGAAGTAAATATTTGATACCACATGCTCCATTGTAACAAATTTCTAATATTTTCATGCAATTTTGAACTTGTAGATTCATTTGCTCTATAAAATATCATGGGTAAATAAAAGCATGAGCAAATGAATAATCCTTTCTGGGCTTCTAGTAGATTGTCATATGGTAAAACTTCTATCCCTTTATTGTAGTAGATCAAAACATGGCCATTTAGTACTTTCAATTGTGAGCCATCTCATGATCTAAAACCTTTTTTCTTCTCAGGAGTCAAGTGTTCCAAAGCCCCGCCACTCGCGCCTATTTAAGAGTGCGTTACAACATCAAGCCGTGAGTTTCACTTGATCGATCACTAATATCCATTTTGTTTCATAAACCGAATAATATTTTGATTGCAACAATTAATTGTATTCAATTCATATTGCTTTTGTAGTTGAAAGAACATCAATCAGATCTTTGGACACCTTTGGCCAACCAAACATGGAAACCTTGTATCGATTCTACTTCCATGTATTGTAAGTATGTGCAGTTTTAAAGGTTATATCAAGACATTTATCTAAGGATCATATGCTTTTGAATGTTAGGAGATGTGATGGAAAACTTTTCCCTCATATCAAAGACCATGCAATTTTTTAGAAGTAGCAGTATTTTTTTATTTTTTTTTTCCAACTAGTTGGGTTGACCACCACCCCCCCCCAGCCCACACACACACACACAAAAACTAGTATAATAGGCAGGCTTTGGCAAATCCGGGTTATGGTTTGACCGGTTTAAGGCCTGAGTTTTCAAAACTCGCGTGTTGACCATTTAGCAGTTCGGAGTAGGAAGGAACGAGCTAGGTATGTACTTATTGAAACTAGCAAAACCGGGGCTATCAAAGATTGCAGCTACCCCCGCCCTTCATAACCAATGCATGCATGCAGCATACGTAGTTACTGAAGGCCATAGTTTTGCGATTAAAGTACCATGCATGTTCCGAATTCCCTGTTAACCCAATACGTTATACGTACTACCATTATCATAAAGATCATCCATCTACTATCTAGTTTTACCTCCATTTACAAAAAAAAGACCTAGAATTGTATTTCTTTCCTTAGAACCAACAAAATGGATTGCCGAGCTACCTCTCATTCAAGAAGCCAACTTTAGTGTTGTATTCCGGTACGGCCACCATAAGGTTGATCATGCTCTCATGGCCACATTAGTGGAGAGGTGGTGCCCGTAGACACATACATTCCACCGTTCTGTGGGAAAAGCCAAAGTCACCTTGCAACATGTGCAAATTCTTTAGGGTTTACCCATTAATGGTCCAGCGATGTCTATCGTGTAATTTCCAAGGAATCCTGTTGGACGGGTCATGACTATTGGGATTTTCACCCGTAAAAGAACATATTGATTATGGCAAGATAACAGTTAATAACAGTAAAGCATTTGGATGACCCGTTACTAGATAATAATGTTTCTTACCATTGATGTATCTTGAGAATTTAGTAGGCTTGAGCAAATAGGGTTGATTTTCCACAAAAACTTGTACAAGACTGTCTCAACTGAATTGACTCTCTATGTTCAAGTCGATCAAGCTCTTAAGATACATTAATGATACAATACGGAATGATGAATCTGCAAATAATGTACCACCCAAAAGATCTAGAATGTATTCTAGATCTTTATTAGTAAGCAACATCATTATCTGGTAGCAGGTCTCCAAATGCTCTACAATTCTGTTACCGTTATCTTACAATGATCAATATGTTCTTCTAGGGGTGGAAACCTCGATAGTTGCTCGCCCCATTTCATCCAGTAGGAATTTTGGAATAGGCTAAGCCAAACACCACTGGACCGTGAACAACAGGAAGGCTGGACTATACGCGTTACTTCAACCACAGGAAGGTAGAATGTACGCCTCTCAGGATTCCACCACTGATGCGAGCATGATAAACCTTACGGTCTGGTCGCTAGAATACACCACCAAAACCGGCTTCTTGTATGTGGTGCAGAACTAGGGGAGGAATTTTGTACTTTCTAATATGATAGAAAAGTTGTCCCTCACATTTTCTCGCTTTCATTTGCACGTCATTACCAGTGTTATGAAATAATGAATAAGATCGATGTTTTTTTTTGTTGATGTAGCCATAACTTTTCTGGATTTCTTGGATTTTGTTAGTTAGAACTTAGAAGGAAAGAACTAAAATTGTGGATTTTTTGGTTGAAGATGGCGGATCTTATTAAGGGCCGGAGGGGCCCCGGCCCCCTCCGTTTTTTCCCTCCGTAGTGCTATTTTATCCATATTTTGTTCGAAAAATTATTTTTCTTAGTATTAGTTTTGGATCTTATGACTTTTGGCCCCCTCCGTGACTTTCGGCCCCCTCCCTGAATTTTCTCAAGATCCGCCACGTTTGTGATTATGGTAATATGTCCGATGGTAGTATACGGTTAAATATAAACTCTGAGTTTTGCAAACCTGGGACTTCAATTGCTACTTACACCGAATGCGTTGGATGGGAAGGATGGTGGTGGTTGCAATCTTTATTAGCCCCGGGTTTGACAAGAGATGTTCATTTAATAAGTAGAGACATCTATCGTTCCCTCCAACCTTGAATTGCCAAGGGAAATTTCAAACCCAAGCCTTCAACCATCAGCCGGGTTTGCCAAAGCCTTGTATATTAGTTTTGGAAAGAAAAAAAATATATTCAACCCAATTAATTGGAAAATTCATACAAAAATAATATGACTTCTAAAAAATAGGTTGTCATTTGGCAATGAACAATTAATTATTGTATAGAATGTGTTTTCGTATTCATATTATAATGGTTTCGCCTGTTATTTACAGCACCATTGCCGGAATCTGCAGGATACATCCAAGTGTTCCTTGATGGAGGACTGAACCAACAAAGGATGGGTGTGAGTTACATTTGCATGCCAAATTATAAGTTTCATAAGATTGTATACACCAGTACTTATCGTATCTTCATGTTCAGATTTTCTGAAGTTTGATTTAATTTCTTTGATTAGATCTGTGATGCAGTTGCCGTCGCCAAGATACTTAATGCAACTCTTGTAATCCCGTATCTTGAAGTGAATCCTGTTTGGAAAGACACAAGGTTTATTACCAACCAAAGTCACAATTATATCTGTTAACTTTCTTTAATTCAAGCCAAAAAAATAATCTACTGTGTTACTAACACGAGGCGCGTCATGCATATACAGCTCTTTTGAGGACATTTTTGATGTAGATCACTTTATCAATGTCTTGAAGGATGATATATTTATAGTCAGAGAGTTACCTGATGAATTTACATGGAGTACGAGGGAATATTACGCCTCTGACATTAGATCCACCCGAGTTAAAAACGCACCGCTTCATGCTTCGGCTAATTGGTATCTTGAAAATGTTTCACCAGTTCTTGAAAGGTTAGAATATATGTTGAATTTCTGCTTCACTACTTGTATCTGTGGAATATTTGATTTGATATCATCTTAACCCGAATTATACTCTTTTAGCTATGGCATAGCTGCAATTTCACCATTTTCTCACCGGCTAGCTTTTAACAACATGCCTACGGAGATCCAATGGTTGAGGTGCAAAGTCAACTTTCAAGCTTTGAATTTCGTTCCACATATTAGAAATCTTGGAGATATGCTCGTCAATCGCCTCCGCTACCCTGCTGTTGAAAGTACCAGTTACCTTAAACAAGTTGTTGACACCAAAGGTGAAACCGGAGTTGGAAAGTTTGTTGCTCTACACCTTCGGTTTGACAAGGTATATACATCAAACTTGACTTTTATGGTCAAGTGGACATTTAGAAAGTCTTGACCTCCCTATGAAGTAAAAAAAGTAAATTTATGTGCATTTGCTGCACCGTATCTCCAAAAGATTTCTATTTGAGTACATATTTTCAAGTTTTTGCAAAGTAAGATAATATTTTTTTGGAAAAACAAGATAACATATTTTCAAATTGAAGCAAAACAATATTCGGTCAACTTCAGTTTTCAAGTTCAAGTAAATTTATGGCCTAATGAAATTAATATGAGATGATGTTGTTGATTATGATTTTCCATTTTGAATTTGCAGGATATGGCTGCCCATTCAGCATGCGACTTTGGTGGAGGTAGAGCAGAGAAAAAGGCCCTGGCTAGATATCGACAAGCAATTTGGCAAGGTCGGGTCATGAATTTGCGGTTCACCAATGAAGAATTGAGAAACCAGGGTCGTTGCCCGTTGACTCCAGAAGAGATTGGTTTGTTGTTGACTGCTATGGGCTTCAATAACAGTACCAGGTTATACCTCGCTTCCCACAAGGTAAATCTACATTTTAGTCAAACCACATCCTAAAAAAGTCAGACCTTTGACTTCTGAGTGTTCAGTTTGAATCTTTTTTGGGGCTGTGATACAGGTATATGGGGGTGAAGCTCGAATCTCAGCCTTAAGGAAACTATTTCCACAAATGGAAGACAAAAAGAGCCTTGCTTCATCCATGGAACGGGCCCAAATAAAAGGGAAAGCTTCTTTATCAGCAGCCGTTGATTACTATGTCAGCATGCATAGTGATATCTTCGTGTCTGCTTCTCCTGGAAATATGCACAATGCAATGGTATGAGACGGAACCGACTAAAACAAAGAATGGAAATGAAAAAAATGATCCGTGATTCAACAGATTATTAAACCATTTGATCATGATGATGTTTAATGGAAAATCTTTGAATTTTGACAGGTGGGACATCGAGCATACCTGAATTTGAAGACCATAAGGCCAAACATGGCGTTATTGGGCCAGCTTTTCATGAACAAGAGCATGAATTGGTTGGAATTTCAAGAAGCAGTCGTGGAAGGGCAGAAAAACCGGCTGGGGGAGATCAAGGTTCGGAAAGCAGAACAATCCATATACACATATCCCGTTCCTGATTGTGTGTGTCAACAAGATTAAGACTGGGACATCATTTGGTAAATGAAACGGCACACCATATGGTGGTTGTGGCTCACCTTAAATGAAATAAGTTGCCATCTATTATTTGACCTCACCTTATTATTTGGTAAATAAGTTGCCATCATTTGGTAAATGAAACGGCACACCATATGTGGGGAGGGTCCTGAATGTAGCGTCATGGTAGTTATACGTATTTAAAACATCTTTTACGTCTAAAGAGTATACTGTAACATCTATTGTCCAAGTTCCGCGCGCAGTTTATTTCCGTGTACTCTTCCTTGTGTTATTGTAGCATCATGTCAAAACTTCTCTCTGATTATGGGGATGCATTTGGGAGATGGTGTTTGCTCAAAATACCAATACCATCTTATTACCTACTTTGATCTATTAGTCTATATCGACTATATATGAGATCAACGCTCAGTTCCAGTCATTATACGAAGTTCAAACCTAACCAAAAATCAGTTTTTAGAAAACGAGTATTCTGTTTGGTTCAAATGTAAACATTAGTTTTGCTTGTTACCAAGTGATCAATGAATGTTGAAACCATGTACCAACAAAGGTTATGCAAGTGAGTGAACCGACTACTTTTTTGGTATAAACCATATGAACTTGGTTGGGTAAATGTTGGACATGACACCCTGATCACCTAAACTATTTGACACTAACTAAATAGCAACTGATTTCAAATACATCATATATTGAATTATCTGATTTTTACAGAAAAAAGATTGTCTATTATGAGTTGGTTCATGTTGCTACAAGAATGTCTTGTGAGCGCAAACTTTAACATCTCATTCAAGCCTTTTAAAAAGGTAATTTTTTTCAGCAATGTATGTGGTATAACAAATAAAAAGGTGTTATGCCATATAAAAGGAGACATGAAGGTTTCAGGAACTAAAATGGTAATGAAACTTTGGCGTGAAGGTTCACGATGTATGGTCATACGGCTTCATATAGCTGCACACTTGTGAATCTCCGGGTTTAAGCCAGATAGTTGCTACTCCTAGTAGATAGATCAAAGTATAGCCAGATCATAGTGTATAGAAGTATAGAACTTCAAGTTACTAGCAGACAGAAACTGTGAACAGACAACATCTAAAACGCCGTGAGTCCTAAGAAGAAAACATTATTCAACGCACGTCATGCAATGCGTATATAGTAAAAGGTGTTACAAGCATGCACACCCCAACTCGCAGCTACACGTATCTTTGTCTAACACACTCTGCGCGACTTGTAAAATTCATTTAGTCCAAGTGCCCAACCATAGTAAATTTACTCAGACAAAATTAACAAAATTTTTTTATGTATCAACATAACTTATAGCTTTGTGTTATTCCATTGAAGCAAGCTATATAATTATTATACCTGAAAACTGGCAAGATATTTTATTTATTTTGCCTTATTCCAATGAAGCATTTGTGTGTGAAGGAATATTACACAAAGCAAACAACGATGAAATATCAGCAGCTACTCCAATCACAATTGTAGAAAAAGAATTCTAGCTCAAGCTAGTCAAACCAAGCACAAAATGTAACAATACCCGCTCAACTCGGCTCAGTAACACCCCAACCAACGTATGGCAAGGCCAAGGTCATCTATTAATTACCATTGAAACGGTTCAAACCAAAATGGCGTTTGGTTCAACGGTGAATGGTGTACGTGTAACAAATAGTAAATACAATCAATAATAACTGAGCTTGATCATCAACAAATACTGGCCCAAGGTTTAAACTTTATGGACCAGTTGGACCAGTTGGTTCATTGTGTGACCTAATTTGACATGAATAATTAGGACCATCCTCAATGAGAAGTGAATATCTTCATAGTGACAAATGAATCATCCAATGTGTTAATAGTACTGATATGTAGGTGCTACCTGCAATCCAATCAGATGGCATACCTCTATACTTATACGGGACCAAAATATCTGGAACAAACTATAGACTGGAAACCTATCTCCCCAATGGCTTGGGGGCGACTTTATTTCTTATCGGTACTTGTGGAGCTATGAGTATTTCCGTCTTTCTTATTCTTTTCTGATGATGTGGACCCTTTCCCACTGGCGCTTTTACTCAGTTCCTTCAGTTCAGCCGAAGCAGAAGTATCCATCCCTTCTTCTATAGGAAGAGTTCTTTTTGAACCATCTAAAGCGACACCAAGAATTATGTTTTCTTCAATTGCAGGTCGTGATGCCTTTTGTTCTGTTACAGTCAGATTTGCGCTTTCAACAGCTTTGTTGCTCGGTTTTCCATCAGATGAAGAAGATGCATCCACATTTATATCTCTTCTAGTGGTGTCGGGAGTTGACTTCTTATCTTTTACAACACCGTCTTTTGCATCAGAAGTTACTTTATCAAAGGTTTTGACATCGGATGTTGAAGTATCTTTGCTTTTAGATTCAGACGGAGCAACGACACTTTTCCCTTCCGCCTTGCTAGTTGACTTCTTGCTATTTTGTCCTTTTGACTTTTCTTCTCCATTGACTTTGTAATTAGGTTCAATTAATAGCAAGGGGCGATTAGTAGGTGCTCTACCACGTGTGAAGACAGAATCTGCAAAGGGGAAGCCATCCAAGTCGGAGTCATTATACACCTTCTGAACTGTCCGGATGGGAGTTGCAAGCCGAGCCCTGTGATGACTTATCACTCTCAAAAGATCCAACAAGATAGCTTCCTGGTTTCATATGCAAAGATTATTAAAGTGCAATAGAGTAGTCTATATTTTTAAAATTTAAGATGTTATCATACCTTTACACACAAGTACTCTTCATGATGTGAAGTTTTCACAAAGCATGACACCAGTATCTGCAGAACAGACATTCCAATAAGTGATAACAAATAAGCCATATAGCTATGACATGGTTTAGGGCATCAAAGTCATATAAAGAGCTTAATTAGAAGAAATAAGACTAACCATAAGGGCTTGGTTTTCAGGATCAACGTTTTCAAGGAAAACCCTTCTATGCAGTCTCTGTTGTTCTACTTGTGGATTCTTTGCCAAAACTTTTCGCATATCAGCTACAATACTCTGTAAAGATAAGCAGCCATATAATATTGCTGATTTAGCATAAAGAGAAACGGAAGAAAAATTAAATATGCATCATGTTCTTACATTAATCTTATTGACATCTAGATGGCTGATAGCTAGGTGTGTTTTGATACGCCAATGAGTCTTTTGAGTCATATTTCTCACCACATTCATTGTAAACTTGTGATTTGGAATATGGATAGCTTCACGATCTTCTCCCCTTATAATTGTAGGTGACCACCACCCAACATGCTATACATGGAAAACAAAGAAAACATTTTGAGTATATCATGAGATCATTATAAATACATTGTCGAACCGCATAACGCTTGCTTTGAATGCAGCTAAGAAAAGACAAACCTCTACAGTTCCTGAGACTTCATAGCCTTCAATTTTTGCTTTGATCCACTCATTGACGATAAATGGACGTGTTGCATGAATCATAGCACTTGACAGAAAATTTGTGAATATCTACACATAGAGATACCTTAATGAATAGGTCTTCATAAATGATGGAACATGTAAATAAAAAATCGCATGATATGACATGCATGAATATATATACATACATATATAATACACATATGTATAATGAAATATACCTCACGACCAGCAAGTGTCAGCAAGACTGTCCCAAGACCTCCTGCAGTGAGCCATTTCTGGGTTGAAAAACCTAGCAACTCCATAAATAGTGATACAGCAGCAACCCATACTGCAGTGTAAACAGCTTTGCCAGCAAATTGGAAGCCCATCTGTCAACAACAAAGATATTAAAACACAAATAAAATAGAACCTATTAACCTCAAAAAAATATTGTCATGGGACGTACATTTCTTGTCGTAGTAGCATCAGTTGTCTCCATGAAAAAGTTTTGTGCTTGTTGAATTGCACTGCATTAATAACTTGATCAAAAATCAGCTATAAGAAGGAACCTGCAAGAAATTAACAGATCACATGAATCTCCCAGCAATGAAAGAAAGAACTCACCTGGATAAGCAGAAAGCAAGTGCAAGCACAGTCGATAATGATTTCACGAAAGTCAAAAGCCGGTTCTTAACAAGTTGGCTAGCTTCTGATGGCAAAACAATTGGATCCAATGCTCTGCAGGGAAGTTAGATACAGTGAGTTCAGCATTACAGTTATCGACTCCCATTTTTTCCTAAAACAAATCTCGATAAACCTGCAGATAAGTATTGCTCCTGTCCATAGCATCAAAGGCTGAAGGTAAGATGTCATAACATAATGTGTACTACTCTTTCCCCAACTCCCGTCACTTTTCTGGAAGAACATGAAATACAACATTAAGTAGACGGAAGCATGTAGATGAACAGAAAAAAAGAGTAGAGATGGGAAAAGGCACAAACATGAAGAAATATGTTTCTGCTTCGACGCATTAGTGGCCCAAGACCCCACACAGCAAACACAATAATGCCCACCGCTGGAAGTAGCTTTAGTATAATAGGTTTACGTTGCAAAGCACTGCAGAAGTTTCGATGCAATTATTAAGGTACCTCTTTGACTTATTAGGTAACGTAAAAACATGACTATGTAAAATCTTCTATCAACTTAAGATCCAATATAACATTAAATATATGCTCATTCAACTTATTTCATAGACAACATTCTATAGTCGAGTGATTAAAGCAAAAGAGATCACCTTGATAAGGCAAGAGCAGCATTCTTCACCGCAGAAGTCCCAAACGCTTGGGCTGGATTCACAGAACAATTGCATTTAAACTGATTAAATCTATTCGAAGCAATGTTCAACGGTTGCTGCAGTCGAACCGAAAGCTTGATACTCAATATATCTTGTCGCTGCAACAAAAAAAACATATTTAAGAGCTTTTTTGTCATCAAAAAAAAAAAAAAAAAAATGACGACTAGTCTCCCAACATTTAAACTGGATAAAAAACATACCGAAACAACGGATGAAAGACTGGCAGGTAAAATATGTAACTTGTTACTTCTAATCAAACCCTGTCGAATACACATGACATTCTATGAAAGATATTAGTCCAAGCCGGTATGTGCTAAAATACTACGAAAACTTATTAAAAACTTAAAGACAACACTTTTATATTCTATAAATGTGTGTGTATATATATACCTCTAACTGCTTATTGTAGCTCTGGTTCTTGTAAATTCCCCATTTGTGAGAATAATTCAAAGAACCAGTCATAGCCATCATTCGATGAAAATGCAGTTACGTCCGTTCACCATACGATAATTACGCAACCCTGGAGCACTACTTTGACAAGCTTTGGTTTTGGTACTGACATATAAAAAAAAATATTCTTTTTTAACAAACTTATTTGAAAATACAAAATAAAACCCTAACAGTAGTAATTAATTATATTATTTATTACATATACTGGGAATTAATTAAAAGAAATAAATAATAATAATAATAATATGAACAACTTATAGATATAGAATACGTACAGAATAATAAGTTAAATAAGAAACTATATAAGAATTAGGAAAAATTATTGATATGAAACCTGTTGTTGTAGTTAGGACAAGAAATTAGGGCAAAATTGGCTGCTGCTGCTGCTGCTGATGATGATCTGGCAATCAAAAGAGGAAGAAATGATGGTTGTTTTTCACGAACAACAATTGTTTGTTTTTATTATTTTTTCTTTTCTTCGTCAGCTTTGGCTTCCTATATTTCGGAATATGAATTATAATAATAATAATAATAATAATAATAATAATAATAATAATAATAATAATAATATGTTTTTTTTAAAAATTTGTATAATCAATAGCATATTCTAAGTAGGGGTGATCAAAATGCGGGCCGGCCCGTGAAACCCGTTGAACCGGCCCGAAAAAAACCGAACCCGACTCAACCCG
>JAOEHQ010010479.1:0-16474 GCA_025447715.1 Asclepias incarnata
GATAGAGCCCACCCCCACCCCCACCCCCACCCCCACCGACTTATTTTCTTCCTTTGACCATTCTCATTCTCTCTGTCTCTAATTAATTCTAGGGTTTTAGTAAACAAAGCCTTAAAAACTATATATAAGATGCATTAAATAGTTGTACATTTACCATAAAATTCAGAAGGTGGACTTTTGATATGAAAAGTATAATTTTTTTATGCATGTTAAGTGCAACCCTAAGAGCTGCATTTAACATTTTCCTTAATTCGATAATAATATGTAGAGGATAGGGAATATGTGGCTGTCATGTACCTAATGTTGGGTGTAGAACCCCTCATATTTTTGTTTTTTAATCCATGAAATTCAGGGGGTCCCATCATTTATTCATTAAACAAAAAAATATTAAAATATCTAGGTGTGAGAAGATCTATACCCAAACTTGGATATAGATCAGCCACACACTCCCTTTTCTCTAATATGTAACCCACATATACATACACACTTAATTGGACATATTAATTATGCATACAAACAACTCATTATTAGTCACAAAAGTTGAAACATCTGTGCAATAATGTATCATCAATACATAATAAAACTTTATGGGTTAATGATCGGCACTGTCCTGCAGCTCTCACAAACAAGCCTCCCAGGATATGAGACATCAGTGCTTATGAAGGGCACTGCTGCAGTGCTGATGATTTCCCCAAACTTTATATATATATAAGCGTATTCCACATTCTCAAGCTTTGAACTTATCAAAATAACGTGCTTTTGGGGCTTCTTTATTTGTTCACATACCTCGAATCTCAAATATCAACAAATCAAACCTTTGTTTTGAAAACTTTCATTATCTTGTCACACTAGTCAACCATTTACACAGATAAAAACAATTTCACACACACATATATATATATATATTTCTTTATTATGTTCCACAATACGTGTTTTAAAAACTAAATAAATTCTCTTTTTAGACTTTGACATAGAAAAAATATATTTTTTTTTTCTTTCAAAGGGATGGGTTGTATATATATAGGTGAACATTGGTAGGTTGGTTGGTCATAATCATATTCATATTCGTATTCAAATAAATAACATACATTGAAGTCTCGCATTGTATTGTAGCCCATAAATCAAAGAAAGTTAGTTGAAGTATTTGGATAAAGCTATTGTCTTGATTGAAGGTAAGTGTGACCGTTTTTTAAAGATTTTCAATGTGTATTATTTTGTATGTATTTCTAGTTTTCCACTTTAGTTCTTGTTTTTAATGACGAATCATGTATTGGGTTTCTTTGAAATCAAGTTTTATCAATCTGGTACATATTTTAAGTCACTGTGTAGATTGTAGAACACTAATTAAGGTTTATGTTTGTTAATGTATTTTCCTTTGGTAGGGTTTAAACTTGGTGTTTTTCTTTGGTATATGTATAATATTATTCACTTATAATTATAATAATGAAGAACATTATGCATTTTCATATTTTGGTGTGGGTTGAATTGGAATTGATTGATAACTGTTTACATATTTTATACATAAAAATAAAATATATGTGTGCTTATGTTAAAATTTCTTATGTTGGTTTATGTACTTGACTACTTTGAATATTTTTGTTCTTAAATACTTATTCAATAATTGTGAGATGTTGAAATTTTGATGTCTATTTGTAAAAGTAAAGTTTATTAAATTACCAAGCTTTCTTTACAAAGAAAAAAAAAATCTGTTTTGATGCAGAAATATTGGATAGTCTTATGGGTTTGTCCTTATCACTGTTAACATCAGCCTGGGAAGAAATCTTGGACCATAGTTTACTTATTGTGCCTTATGAGCTTAATGTTGGATTAAGATCCAATCACTTAAAGAAACCTGAACCAGAAGTTATATCAAAAGAACCTGAAGATTCATTTGTTGATTCGAGTAGAAGAAATTCAGTCAATTTGAAGAATTGTGAGCCTCTAAAGATTATGCTTGAAACCACCCTTTCTTTCAAGAATCTTTTGCAGGAGTTTAAAAAACCAGAGCCTAGAAATTCGGATTTTAAAACGGGAGGTTTGACCTCTCCTGGGTCAACAGTCTTCTTTTCGCCTCGACCTGTTAGTGAACTCAATGCTGCTGCTACTACAGTTCAGAAAGTATATAAAAGTTATCGAACACGAAGAAATCTAGCCGATTGTGCGGTTGTTGTTGAGGAGCTCTGGTTAGTTTCAGTCTAACATTTGATCCACCATTGTGGGTACTAATAAAATCGAGTCATAGGTTGACTTTTTGAATAAAAAAGTCAAAACTATGACTCGATTTGTTGAATAAGTCTTGAGTTTGATTTTCTGAATCTAATGATGTGTTGTAGGTGGAAGGCTTTGGATTTTGCAGCCTTGGACCACAGTTCGGTTTCATTTTTCAATGTTGAGAAACCAGAAACTGCGACTTCACGGTGGGCCAGGGCTCGGACTAGAGCGGCTAAAGTGGGAAAGGGTCTATCCAAGAATGAAAAAGCTCAGAAATTGGCCTTGCAACATTGGCTTGAAGCTGTGAGTACTTCCCATACATTTATCATAAGATTTGGTTTGATATTAGAGTACGGTATTTGGTATAACTTTAATGATTTGTTGACATGTTCCCATGGTGCGAGAAACATGATATCTGATGCAATTATCAATATCTACAGAACTATCTTTAACTCAAAGTCCCTTCATGCTACTTGCAGATTGACCCCCGCCATCGCTATGGCCATAATTTGAATATATACTATGATCTCTGGTTTGGAAGTGAAAGCAGTCAACCTTTCTTCTACTGGTACATTTCTGTCAACCTACTATTATCAAGCCAAATGTACAAATTTTAACCATGTTTCTAGGCATGGTACAAATGCAGAGTTCAAAGATCCTAATAGTTTTTTTTTAACACGTGAAGGTTGGATGTTGGAGATGGGAAAGAAATAAACCTTGAAAAGTGTCCGAGGGTCCGTTTACAAAAACAATGCATCAAATATTTAGGCCCCGTAAGTTTCTTTATTGCTACCTTCTTTTCGTACATTGCGCTTCAAATGAACCTACTTTCAATCAGTTTATATTTTAGGTGATGTACTTTCACATCAACGTCTAATGATCAATGTTCTAAGCTTAGAAACAACTAAGGGAACTGGTTACCTAGAAAATCATGGGACAGATAATCTATTATTTATTTGAATATAAAGTATAACAACCTTAAGGTTCTTTATGATATAAATGACTGAAAATACATGTGTTTCTCTATCGTGAAATTTACCTATATTCGTAAAAGTACCAATTTTCCCGAAAAACGTTTCTAATCCGCCTACGATGAAACAGAACGAAAGGGAATCATACAAAGTGATAGTTGAAAATGGGAAGCTTGTTTATAGACAAAGCGGTTTGCTTTTGGAAACTGTTGAGGGTTCTAAATGGATCTTTGTTCTTGACACATCGAAAATTTTGTACGTTGGCCAAAAAAAGAAAGGCTTGTTCCAACATTCAAGTTTTCTAGCCGGTGGTGCCACCACTGCCGCTGGAAGATTGGTGGCCCATGGCGGCATTCTTGAGGTAAAAGTCCACGATGCGTACACACTTCATCCTTTGTCATTCAAAATCTGTTTTTTAAACCATGACTCATTGTTTTTCAGGCTATTTGGCCTTACAGTGGTCACTACCTCCCAACAGAAGAAAACTTTAGGGACTTCATTTGCTTCTTAGAGGAAAACCATGTTGATCTCACAAATGTTAAGGTACGATAAATATTTTGTGAATCCAAGCATTGTTAGGTCATACACCAATGCATCGATGTGTTATATTGTTATTACTCATGATTTTTGATTTTCTGATCATTTGTGACCGGTTAATGCAGAGATGCTCGGTTGATGACGACAACATTGGCTTTTCATTTAAGGTCACCCAACCCGAAACGAAGCCTAAACCCTTAGTCATTCCACGCACAAGACCACAAGACATTCTATGTTCGCCTACCAATGGAGAATGTGCAATCACACCCACCTTTATTCAAGGAGAAGTTGCAGCTCCCATATCAGCCCGTTTCCAAGAAGCTAACCACTATTCTAGCAAGTGGACCTCAGGAACCGGTCCACGTATTGGCATTGTTCGGGATTACCCAACTGAGCTCCAATTTCGTGCCCTTGAACAAGTTAACCTGTCTCCTCGTATTGCCCAAGGGAGCTTCGGGCCAATCCCATCACCCAGACCGTGTCCGAACGTCAGGCTCTCTCCCAGGATTTCATACATGGGTCTGCCCAGTCCTAGGACCCCAATCACTGCTAACTAATTTAAACTGTTTTGGTTAAGTTTTGACTTTTGACTCTTTTTATAAAATAGGAGACTTTTACAAAGTAAAAGGTCAAACTACAGAAATGGTATAAAGGAATGGACCCTCATGTCTATTAGGATTCACTTTATTTAATATTTATTCATTTATTTCTTTAGAAGATATGCTAAAAGTTGTTAATGGCAATGGTTTTGTGGTACCTCCCTAGTTTTGATCACTGCTCATTTTATGGCAGTTTGGGTTTGTGCATTTACCTTGTTAATTGATCATTTCATCTCTTTGTAAATAAAACATGTATTTTTTTTTTCTAATGCAAGGAAAACAATGTTTCTTGGGTTTTTTTTTTCTGCACTTGTATTGCGGGTGTACAACAAAAGATTCATGAGGTACACGTGTTTATCCAGCGAAGTTTGGTTCATACTTCCATTCATTCCGGATGAGCATTATCTTAAAATAAGTTTTTCATAAGTAAATGTGCGACTTTTTACATTTATGTTCCTTCATTTCACACGTAGCTTTACATATATGCATAACATGGAAATCAAGCCATCTTCTACTCATCATCGTACTATTTATTCTGTGTAACATCAACCTCCATTTGCTATAATAATTTCAAGACGCTGTGGAACAACCGGTCTCGTCATTGTTTAATCCAAGTTCCAGCTTTAGTCATTTTTAATTCAAGTCCATGATTATCTACGTTTTATTCGGTAAACATAATGTCTAGCACGACCATTGCCTCATTCCAAGAACACCATATCAAAAACACCATAAACATCAATAAAAGTAAATTAAAAATCTGTATTAATAATCCCACTTTGACACAGACTCAACAATCTTTAAATTTTTTAAAAACATTTAGCCATGTGATTGAATCAATGTGAGAGGGAGGTAGAAACATATATGTTATCCCCATATATAAAATGCATAAACCAAACTTATAAAAGATAATCAAAGAACCATCAAGAATGGGCAAGGTTTATTCAAATGAGGCGAGTCAAACGGGGTCATGATTTGAAACCATAAACAACTTTTGTATAACTGTCTTTAATCCACCTAAAACTTTTCTTGAAAGACCCTCTAACCTTTTCTTCAGCAGCATAGGCTTTATAGTTAGCAACCCTTTTTTTCCTTCGCATTTCTGGATCAGTGACATTCCACATTCTTGAAATTGATGACCTGCTGTTGAACTCCACAATAGTTGGGCTGTTGTTGTCGTTTGTACTGTAACATCTTAAGTCTTGATAAGGCTCAATTTGCATGTTGTGATCATTATAGGACTTGGATCTCATTTCTTCTATATGGAGGTTTGTGTGTTATTCTTGAAAAAGTTTGTACCTTTATTATTGTGAAAAAAAATATAAAGTATGAACATAAAAGTGAAAAAAGGGTCGTATGGGGTATTTAATGGAGATGGTCCTCGTGTGTGTTTGTGGTCTGAGTTGGCGTGGCGATCTTCATTGGGTAGTGATAAAGTCACATTGATTTTTATCCATCCACAATAACTGCTGCATAATATACTTGTACAGTACAACTATATGATGTATGAATTATTATGGATGGATAAAAATCCATGTAACATAGGATCTATTCATGGCAAAGGTATATTGTTGTACTCAAAATCTCTTCCAAACTAAGTATAATATTATGTATTTAGAAAAGAAAATATGTTTAATCCCATTGTATAGTAGCAAAATAATAATACTATATTATTTTTAACATAGAATTTTGAGAATAAGTTTTGTGAAAATGGATATCTTCTGAGGTAAAACAGTAAAGTTAAAATCGTATGATAAATTCGGTTTTTGAATGATGAATGATTAACTCATCCAATGGGGGAACTTACTTTCAAGTGCGTGAGCCCAAATCAAATCACAACTACTATACTTAACAATCAATAATATAATATAATAAAAACAAATCCAATACAGTCGGTATCACGATGTGGGATGTACACGGTAGTGTTACTGTTTGACTATTCCTAGGTAGATACTACAGATTTTGTTTTCATATTTTATTATCCATACATACTTCAAATGTTTGACTCTACCCACATTTTTCAATGTGACATTTTTTTTATCTTCCACAACAAATTTACATATATTATACTGTACAGTATATAAAGCATTTTATGGATGACTAACCATTGTTGTGGATTTATCATTCGCCTTTTTACAATATATATAATATATGTCAAAACATACCGTCAAAGTTTGCTTTACCATTTTGCTATTTTTATTTTTATTTTTCAAGTTGTAGTCCAATTATTTTATTTGACTGAGTACAAATGGGGTCATCAATCGCCACTCGTGTACCAAAGCATAAGGCGGCAGGCAGCTATGTATTGAATTGGACCAAGTCTGTAGAATATATTTTAATTTCTGTAGCAATAACCTGTATCTTCTTTTTGTGGATCTTGAGTGATAAATGCTACCTACCAGTGTGACTGTAACGACTAACGAGGAGTCTCGTTCGATATTGCTAGCAATCAAACTTTCACTCTAAATTTATCATTTCTACATTGCGATTTTAAGTGAGGTGGTTTTATTAATAATGGAATGTTGCTATGCGATTGTTGACTTCTCAATGTTCCGAGACTCGTCATCATCTTTTAAACTACAACAACAACGGTGTACATATTTCACTTCTCATTTCCTTTTTGCATTGTATGTTGTGATTATATATATATATCGCACCAGCCATTCATATAATAGCTCTCAACAGAAAAGGCAAACATGAGCTTACATCAATATATGTTCATAACTTTGCTTTAAGTGTTTCTAGATTGGATTATGGTTTTGATTCGAGAATATCAACAATCACATTACGTTGCACCTCCTTCTGCTCTTGCTTAGTTTTCTATGTAGTGAAAGCACGTTTATGTTCAATGTTGGTAAAGATATGAATTTACAAATCATCATGCATTCTTTTCAATGTCACGAGACAATTTTATTGCTTACATCCAAGGACGGTTTTAGCATGGGGGCAACTGCCCCCACTTTAATTCTGTTACAATGTAAAAAAAAATTATTTTAATGATATTTTTGAAATTTTAACCCCTAAAAATAAAATAAAAAAGAACATAAAAAAAAGATTTTTTTTTTTTTATTACCTATTTAACGTTTTAAATTTGCCCCCTTACGATAAAAATCCTGGCGCTTACGTCACAATGTGCAAATGATTGAGGAAACAAAACAAGTACAGCTGAACTAAAACAAGTCAAAATTGTGGATCTCAAAATGTTGAATATGCCAGTCAATGACTGTGCAAGCAAAAGAGTAAAATAAATCCTTTCAACTACAGGTCCAAGCACTAGAATAGTACATATATGTTGATTACCAAAGGGAGAAGGGGGGATGTGAAGCCAATCCAAGGGGTATTACTGTTAACATGTTTGGGAGAAAAAAACACCTGATGAGTGATGACACTTGATTGTTATATAGCTAATAATATCTAACTGTTGGATATTAACACCATGAGCATTAAAAAAAAAACACTGACATGATCAATGATATGCTTTTACATCATCAAACTTCCTACAAAACTGCCAATTTCTGTTGGAACTTAAAATGGTCTTTTCTTTGGGAGAGTTTATCTGTTATTGACCTTTTGATTCATAACATCATGGTAATAGAGTAATACACACATGGGTTGACCAAGAATGCTAAAGAAGCACCAGAAGATGATATTTCCCACCTAATTGAACATTTTATAACGAGTTAACAAACACTATAATTAGACTAATTTAAAATGAATAAGATGAGTTTTAGAAATGATAGAATACCATTGAGTTTTGGAACTTGTTCTGCAAGTAACTGGTGAGTAAGACCAATGGGACCTGATCAACAGATAGGTACAACATACAATTTAGATATGGCAATTTCGACTCATTTGACACAAGTTCAAAAGAAAACGGGTGAAATGGGTAAAATAAAATCCTAGTTGAATAGGGGGAATGGGTCAAAAGTCACGATGCAAACTCCTAAATCGGTTTATCAAATTATGGTCCCAGTAATACAGCTTTTTTTTTTCACAGTTAATGCAATAATTACTTATGGAAAAAATGTACAAAGAAGTGTTTCGGGTCAATCCAATCCAACCCAACCTGTTATGAGTTATGACCCAAACTCATTTACCTAAATCACTCGTCCATCAAATTTACCCATCTTTAATTACTGATGCAAGATGTTGAAAATAAAAAGGAAAGGAAGAACATTACCTGAAACATGATCCCTATGAAGGCCCAAAACTTGAAAATACGGCAGGGAACAGCAATGCAAAGCTTTAAGAAAAGAGAAACGGAATCAAATAGCCAGTGTAAGGACTAAGGAATCATTTGAAAGTAGATGCTTTGCAACTAAAGGAAAGGATTAAAGATATACCTCATGGAACACAGCAGACATGAAAAATGCAACCAAAATGGCAGCACCCTGAATTCAACACAGGGACAAGATCCATTATATACCATCCACAATGAACACAAATATCAAAGTCTTTTTTTAAAAGAACGCTACCACAGAAGAGCAACTGATTTACCTTAGGTATCCCATTACGCAAGCATGGAAAATAGAGATGCCTTACTATCCATTTATGAACCGGCTACAAAAAATATATAAGATATAAATTATAATCCATCGTGCAAACAAACATAAGCGGCAACCATTCTGCAAAAAAGTTTTCTAGTAATCCAACCTATAAAGTATACATCTGCTGCTAACCAACAAATGAGCAAGATGTCTTTGCAGAAAAAAGAAAAACAAGAGGTTGCAAACAGTGAGCGGCTTAAGTAAATGGATCAAAATGGGTTTGGGTCAAAAAGAGAATTCTTATGTGGGCCAATTTGGGTTGGCCAATCAGTGCTTGTCTATCGTTTGTATTGTGTAAGTAATTGATGTCTTAGTCATTTACGATTACGAGAACTATATAACAAAAATAAGATAAAATGATTTAGGACATTCTAATCATTTAGATACACATTTGTTTTCTTTTTCTTTTTTTTTTGGGGGGGGTAGCCCAGTTGGCGTGTTCTGTTACAATGGGTTGAAATTGCCAACTGTAAGAAAAACATATAAATTGCAAATGAAGTAAAATAATTTCAAGGCTTACCATATTCCAAAGTCTCCAATACTAGAGCAGCACCCATTGAGAAAATAAGCATAGTAAGCAAAATCAGCAACCAATGTAGCAATGCAACAAAAAACAATACTAGAAAACAAAAAATAGTGATAGCAAATAGATCACACCTCTTCAATGGTTTGGGCATTCCACCAATCTTTATAGAACTCGCGATCCCCGAATCGAAGAAGCTCGGCAAGTATATTTAACCTGCATGGCAGTAATGCATGTAAATATTATATGAATAGATGCTGCTGCACAAAAAGTATAACTAAAGTCATGAGCATCAAAATTACCCATAAGCATTGTACAGCTTTACTAGTGGCAATATCGGGTAACGGGTCAACAGAGGTTCAGGTTGAAAGAGATCATTTTTTGGTACAGGTCAAGATAGACTGGATTGGATACCTATTCGTTTTCTAGAATTTATTAGCAACAACTGATGTCTTTATTAACATTACAAAACCATCCTCGAACAGAACAACTTAGGAGGCTGTATGTATTAAAAGTAGATTTTATCTAACTATCAACCTGTTTGTTGACCCATTCCTGTATTGACTAATTTCTTTAAATTGGACTTGTCCAGGATGCAACATAACCCAAAGATAAGCATTCTTAAGTAAATTGCTCAAAACCCACCTCTAGTTTTAAGAGAAAGGTAACAAGTATGGAATTTTGTTAAAACAGAAGACTTACCAAAGGTGAAAAAAGCAGTAGAACATACAAAGCCAAACGTATAGATTTGGGACTGAAAGCTTTAACACCCGCTCAATAGCATATAAAATGTCTCCTTTCAATGGATGTCGAGAGTTTTTGACAATTGGATTGATATACTGCAGAAAAACATGGAGGTATTCAGATACAAAAGCAAAAAGGACGAGTTCAAAAAACTGAGACGACTTACCTGTTCAATGATGAATCCCATGAACCCTGTAAATATTACTAGCTTGATCAGTTGACGTAACACCCAACCCTTTCGAATAAATGCAGTGCGAGGATAGCTTATCTACAATTAAAAATGCAATCAATGATAACAAAGGAATTATCAACGCACGGAACTAAGCAAAATATATGATTGATATTCAGGTATCATGGAAAATATGAAAGAACGAAAACAAGAATAGAAGTGTTCAAATGCAGAATTAAACCACATCATATGGTAACATGGACCCTTTTCTTCTGTTTCTTAACATGCAAATAAAATTACTAAGTAATATCCAATTCCTGCAATTAGATAACAACAATTAATCATGATTGTCTGCTGCGGAATGTGTAAATATTTTCAATCAGCCTAGATTTATTTTCGGTAGAGGTGGACGGTACCAGTGCTCCAAGAAGCTAAATGCATAACATAAAATAGGTCAATCACAGGTTTTTTCGCATTAAATTTATAACATTAGTAAGCAAACCATCACAAAATTTCAAATTTTATTTATTTATCTAGTATCCAATTCCCACAATGAGATGATAACAAATAATTCTTAATTACACACTTTCAATCAACCTAACTTATTTTTCCGTAGACAGTGTTGTAAAACTCGGCCGACTCAGCCGGGTACCCGGATTTGACTCGTGACTCGGCAGTCAAACGGGTGGAGTTAGGCCGAATCGGACTAAAACCCAATCAACGGGCTCAGACTCGAGTCAACAGGTCAAAATCGGGCGACTTGGGTTAAAATCGGCCAACTCAGGTCAAACTCGGCTGGTCAAAACTTGGGTCAAAGATGGTAAAAAAAATTTAAATAAACTTTTAATAAAATCCTAAATTGGTTTAAGTTTATGATTCTAAACATTTAAGTTAGAACTTTGAAGTATTAAGTAAAGTTTCTAAACAATTATGTTTATGTGTGAAGTTTTTATTACATATAATTTCAAAAGTTATTATTTTTATATATAAAATCCCAATCCGGGTACCCTGAGCTAAGTCCAAGCTAGATGCAAGGTTGTAAAACTCAGCTGAGTCGGAGCCGACTCGTGACTCGGTGGCAAACGGGTCGAATCAGACCGACTCGGACTACAAACTCGGTCAACGGCGGTCAATGGCAGTCAACAGTCAAAACTGCTCGCATCGGCCTCAAAATGGGTTTAAAAATCAGATCTTGTGGCCGGAGATGAGGAAATCCAGCCATAAAGAAATCTAGGGCCATAAAGGAGGAGAAGAAGTAGAGATAAGATGGAGATGTAAAAGAGGAGGATTTTTTGTGACAAAGAGGAAGTGGGTTTTGTTGGGACTTGGGAGATGTATAAAGGTCCCAATCCGTGTACCTGCCGAGCCAAGTACAAGTCCCCAAAAACTCGTGACTCCCTTCCTCGCCGAGTCGAGCCCAAGTCACGAGTTCCCCAACCTTGGCTAAATGCATGGCATGAAATATAGACCATGAGCAAATTGTAGAGTAGGGAAGGGTTTTAGTGTTTTTTACCTGGTAACACAACGTAGGAGCAAGAATGAAATAAACCAAGCTTTTGAAGTTGACGTCACAAAAATACTCCATATTTGAAGATTTGGACTCCGCTTCACCCTAACAACATATATTTGTAAGCACATGAGA
Organism: Asclepias incarnata; assembly: GCA_025447715.1. NCBI lineage: Eukaryota > Viridiplantae > Streptophyta > Magnoliopsida > Gentianales > Apocynaceae > Asclepias > Asclepias incarnata. Next base: position 11,941 of record JAOEHQ010010479.1, read on the forward strand.
AACATGTATTCAATGTGGCGTATGGTTTGGAGTCAAGAATAATTACAAGTTTGGATTTGATAACAGGGCGAAATGGAAATGGGTATTGATTGCTATTTGCTAGACACGATCCATTAGGTGGAGAATTCTCAACTTTATGAGTATCAATGACACCATATCTTTGACCCAAACATACCCAAAAAACTATCAAACCTAAGGCATTCAAGGAGGTTATGATTTTGGGGTTGGGGAATATCTAATGGGAGACCTCAAACAAATAGTAAACCTAAACAAAGTTTCAAAAACCAAGATTGCTTTGCAATGAAGGAAAAAACACCGGCTCTTTGTTTACCTTATCATTTGAGTTTACAAGCGAGCGCATATCGTAATTTGTGTGCACAAAGGATACCAACTTTAACCAATTGATGCAAGCACACAGCATCAATGAGACACCTGATAGGACCACTGAATCAAACCTACAAAACATTAAACAACCACATGAGAATGGTTCATAATTTCAAATCATAAAACAGTAGGACAAGGTAAAGACCGGTTTCTTACTTGACATTTTCAAATGACTCCAATAATAATAATAATTAAGTTAAGGTTACTTGGGACTACAATTTGAAAAGGTTGGCAATAAGAACAAACTTGTACAAGGATTTAAGGATATAAACAAACTGACCTCAGAATCATGAAAACTGGATACAGTATTGCAGTTAAAGTTGTTATAACATGGAGAGTGATTACAACCTACAAGAGTAGATCACTTAAACATCTTCAAAGTCTCAATGTCAAATAGTTTCAATATTTTATACTGTTTCAACTTAATAAGATGGAACAATTAACTTACAGGATCCGATATCCGTTTTTGCCATGCCAATTTTTCGACAATATAAGCAGTAAGAGGGAAGAGAAGAAGAGAAAGGCTGCATGAGAAATCAGATATCATCATATTCATGTCAACTAGTAGGTGTCATTATAATTCACAAAAGAAACACAGACTATCTTTATGCCGAAATGAGTAAGTAGTCCCGAACTATTAATAAGGAAACTCATAAGGAGATTACCAGCACATCAGAAGTGGCCAATCTCTCAATGATCTTGAACTGAACCAAAAATTGGAATTGATCAATAACCCATACTGCAAAATAATTTGGATTATGTTAGAAGCAATATAAATGATTCATGAAAAAAGTATAAATTGGTACGGAAAATCACACAGTTACAGCGTCAAAAATAAAGAAATGTGTATTTCTGTCTCAACACTGTTATACAACTCTGGAGGACTAATACGGGTATTGGGGTGACCCATCAACTTAGAGGTTGTGGGTTCAAGTCTCACTTGAGACAATTGGTGTAAATATTAAGTGGTTGTAGGAATTCTTTGTCTTTCTGATTTAAAAAAAGACTAAGATTCCAGATCAAAATACGGCTTACCTTCATCAGATTTTCAATGATGAGCCTGCTATTTACTGCAACAAGCACCACTATGCAAAGGTTAAAGAGACCTGCATGACTCTGCCAGAAGTTTCCAGTTAGCCATTCCACTTAAATGTCTTAAATAGCAAAATGTAACAATAAATAATAACAAGATAATTATAATGAAATAAAAAGGACCGAGTGATCAAACAATTATATGAAAACTAATCCATACAACCCATGTCTAAAATTGTATAAAATATTATTTTGCTTTATAGATGCCTCAAAGAAGAAATTCAATCCATGGGCTCATAACATTTAATCAGTCCGTATCATGTCATTTCTTCCTAAACTGATACAAACATAAGTCTGGTATGACGGAATATACTGAATCCCCTTAGATGACTTGCATACAAACCAAGTATAGGAGATTAACATGGAGATTAGAACCTATGTAAAACTTGGATGAATGTGTGTTTCACACTAAATGACTCATAAACCCGTATACTAGGCTCAACTTCATGTTCCCTTCCTTTAAAACATTCTGATCTGATAAACAAGATTATCCACATTTGTGCACACTGCACACACACCGACCTCAGAAGGGTGGCCAGAGAAGCAAAGGCGGTTCCATATACAAATAACATAGGTCCACGGACCTAGGTTAGATTTGAAATTTTTTTAGCAAACATATGAAAAATTATGTTTTGACACATGTTATCCAAAATTTTGGACCTAGGTAAATTATAAAGTACGCATTTTGAAGCTTTTGAAGTGGATGAATTATAATTGGACACACGTGATTTTCATTCCTAGATCCGCCACTGCAGGGAAGGGTTCGAAAATGGCCACAGAATACCCCGGTTAGGCCGCCACATACATCTGAGTAAAAAAACTCACCCTCCCGGGTAACCTGAATAGGGAAAACCTTATCCGTTTACACACAGAAAGACTTTCATCTAAACCGCCTTTCATCAAGAGTGAACCTCACATGTTCATTTTATCGTCACTTTAATGCAACTCCATTTTTTTCCTACAAGAACCATCAAATAAGTACCCTATTAAGTAGCTCAAGTGCTATGTGCAATGCCTAGCTATAGCCATTGCCATTGTCATTGCCTGATAAAAACTCTACGATTATACCACTCGTTGCAGAATCATCTAAACTCTAGAGACGAATTATTAAATACGAGTAACAGGCGCAATGTAAATAAAATTCCACTCGTCATACATCCACCGAGCATCAAAAACGAAAGAAAAACGATTAATAGGCCCCATATACCACTACTCAAAATGAAAACATACTCTTCCACCTAACCTAAGAGCCACATTAATAAATAAAAATAATAAAAAGCCACCACAATATGTCAACCACTCTAAGCCAGCATATCACTTCCATTCTCTCACTCGTAGCTTATAATTCACATTTATTTTGTAAAAACCAAAAGTCAATATAAATAAAAAGCAACTCATACTCTCATTCTCATAGGCTTAAATCTAGATATAACAGAACACTATAGTTGACACATCATAATCAACGGTACAACAGCCACATGCATCATCAGAGTAATATCTAAATCAATTTCGTCTTTAAGTTATTACTCGTATATATCTTCCTTCCTATAGTCCTTAACTGTATGTATGTATCGAAGCTTACTAATAAAACTTTGCATCAAATTTTTTAAAAATACAATATATTGTTAAATATATATATATATATATTGGTAAATAGAGGAAAATGATAAAGAAAACCACCTGTTTGAAGATAGCGTCAGAGCTAAGAGGAGACTCTTTAATCCTACGGTGAGCTGGTGTACAGGGACGATAAGCATAATGCACCGCCGCACTTCCTTTTTTAACTTGTTCTATTTTCTCTCGGATCTGTTCCTCCTTATTCTCATCATTCTGATTATTATTATTATTACTATTAATTTCATTATTATTGTTACTATTGGTAGTATTCAAACTCTCACCATCCGAATTCGATTTCGAAGACGATGACGTATCATACAATTCGATTCCGGTTGCATCGGATTTGACGGTCGTTCGTCGTCGTATTTCGCCGCGTGTCGTGGTCGCTGTGGTTTCTCCGATCTCCGGCGTGTCTAGTAACGCCATTTATTATAATTCAATAATAATAATATATATAATGAAGAAATAATTAAAGAGTAAGATGAAAGCTATAGTATAAGAAGAAGAAGAAGAAGAAGATGAAATTGTAAGTGAAGTGAGAGGGAGAAAGAAAGAGAGAGATATGAATTAATAATAAATGAATTTTGAATAAATATAGATAGATAGATACATAACATATTTGATGATTGAGCTGAGATCATGCATCACAGACACACACACAGAGAACAGAAAGGATTGGGGAAGAGATTAGGCGGAAATTCCTCTCTCTCTCTGTATATATATATATATATATTGTGTTATGTTGTTAACGGAGGGAATTGATTCTTCTGCGTGTGTTTGAGAGAGAGAGAGAGATGAGAGCGCGTGCGTTTTATACTTTTCCAACACTAAATTTCATGAATTTACTATTAAAAAAAACTCTCTAAATATACATAAAGTTTGTCATTGAAATAAAACAAATGTTAAATTAAAACAATTATATTTTTTAAATAAAAATCATTATGCATCATGAAATTATTCGTGCATCAGTGTATATATTTGCATTTTATGAATCTTCATGCATCAGTTTTATCATAATCAAAAATTTATCATATTTGTTATATATATATATATATATTGGGCTGACTATTGTAAAACAAGTGTTAAAGTAAAACAAATGTGATAACTTTTTCATCATTTGATCATGATAAAACTGATTTCATCATTTGATCATGATAAAACTGATGCACGAAAGTTCATAGAACGCAAGTATATATACTAATGCATGAAGATTTTTATGATGCACAACGATTTTCAGTTAGGAGAAAATGATTGTTTTACTTTAATACTTGCTTTATTTGAACCTGAACATATACCTATACATACATACATACATACATACATACATACATATATATATATAGGAAAAGGTTCATGTGAGAACTATTTGAATTGGAGGAACCATGAGAACCTTTAAATTATAACTTGATAACTTGATATGTTCATATGTGAATGGTATATG
>JAOEHQ010010490.1:0-27469 GCA_025447715.1 Asclepias incarnata
ACTAAAAGCTCGTCGAGCTATCGAGCCGAGCTCGAGCCTCCTCAGATTTTTTCGAGCCGAGCTCGAGCTCGGCTCGGTTGCAGCCCTAGTTACATAAAACAAAAAAAAATTATTCATTGGTACATATTATAACGCGGGCAGTATAAATTAACTGGTACGTTAAATTTTGTTTAAAGAACTGTAGAAGAATAATTATGTGATAGGAAAAATTGTACATATTCTTTTAAAGCTGCATATACGTATATGTATATCTAATCTAGAAACATAAATATTAAATTACCGGGAATGCCAATCTTGACACGGTGTTCCATTCAGGAACTCGATGTGTCACGTAGACAGAACTATATATATCTGCAGTTGAATCCGTTGAAAAAAAGATTTCAAGACAAATTTAGTATGATTTAGTGTAAATTTTATAACAATTTGTATTTGATCCCTTGATTTTATCCTTAAGCCATTATATATTTTGATTATGAATCCACTCAAGAAATATTCTAGCTCTGTCCTTGCATGTGACTCTTTTGAAAACTAAGTGCATCAAGTTCTTTACATTTTGTATGTTAAAATATATTTCGCATAGGAATCATTATATGTGTGTAATCAATTTCATGACAAAAACATGAAAATATGAAATAAAATATAGATATTTCACCATTTTAATCTATTAAGAAAATGTATCCACTCAAATTAGAGATAAAAAAATAAAATAATCTATCACTATAGTATAATTTATAAAGGAATTGAATCCATCAAAATTATAATATAAAAGAAACATTCAAAATCACAAAAATCGAATACATGTAGAAGGTACTTTAAAAAAAAGATTTTAAAGATATATAGAATGCATTATTAATTTATTCAATCATAATCATCATCTCAGATTTACAATCATATTTATATGGGATTAAAAATATTCTATTACTAGGGTCGTAAACGAACTGAACGTTTAGCGAACAGTTCATGAAGCGTTTGGCGGGAAGTTCGTTCGTGTAGTTAAATGAACGAACATGAACACAAAAATACGTTCTTCTAGTTAAACGAACGAGCATGAACATAACTCCCGTTTGTTCATTTATGTTCATGAACGTTCGATAATATGTTTGCGAACGTTCGTTCGTTTATATTCATGAACATTCGTTCGTTTATATGTAGATATAATTTTTATTTTTAGCTGTAATATATATATATTTAAACTCTTTTTTTATTAGATAAACGTTTAATGTTAGAATCATGATTAGGAATGTTTGGTAAACATTTTTGAAAGATGGATATTTTGTAATATTAAATTTGAAGACTTATAATTATATATATCATGGTACCCGCGCAATGCGACGGTGGTGATGGCGGAGGCGGTGTGGTGGTGGCGGCAGGGGTTGGTAATGGTGGTGGCGGCGGTGTGATTATTATTGTAAAGTTAATTGATGTAAAAGGAGGTAGTGTAGTTATTTTAGGAGTTGATGGATCTATGTTGTAAATTATTTCATTAAGCGTATTATAAGTATTTTAAATGGAGATGTTTAAATTATTGAATAAAAGAATGAGGATTAATTAATTCATTAAGGGCAGTTTTGACATTTCACATTGTGTAATTTTCAACAGTGGATGAGATAATCTTTAATAGGGAGTATAGATAAACAACTTAAAAGATTAATTTTATAACCTTTTAAAAACCCATTTAAAAAATGAAGAATATGTTGCTATTTTTTAAAAAATAAACAATTCTTTTAGTAAACAATTCTTTTTTGTTTACATATCTTGTTTTTGCTTTTTACTTAATTGACACATGTAACTTGTATTATTATTATTATTATTATTATGTGCAGATAGTCATGTAGTTATTTATGTTTGTTTAGATATATTTATTTATTTTATATTAATTTGGATATTAGGATAATCCGGTATCTGAATCCGAAAATTTGGATATTTGAAATTTCGGATGGCCAAATCCACTATCCGAAATTCGGATATTTGAATTTTTGGATATCCGTTTTTGAATACGCCTAGCTAAATGTACACATTATATCCCTCATTTAAAATTGTTGTGAAGAGGAAACACCTAGCTTATATGCTTTATACTAGATTTAGTCCCATGTCAAATACATGTGATGTTTATGACATTTTCAAGATAAAATTAAATATATGTAACAGAAAAAACCTTTTAAATTCAAATGTGGATAAATTGTATAACTTAAAAGTAAGATAAGAAGTTGATTCCCTATACTTGAAATTTTGAATTGTTAGTCTAATTTTTTATTTGATTATTGATTTGGGTCGGTGAACGATGATAAATATGAGAGAGGTTACGATTGAAATATAACGGGTTTATTAAAAAGAAATTTCAGTCAGGTACTAAAATATTGCACATGAATTTAATAGAAGCAATATATAATATAATATAAAAAAATGAGGGAAAATTAAGGTTCGTATTCGGATAGCCAGGAGGCAATTGGCCATAGTCTTAGGATGTATAATTGTTTATCTCAGTCAATATAGGGAGCAATATCTATTTCTAATTTTCACTTTTAATTAAACTTTAATTTTATTATATGTATTATTATTTTTATATATTCAAACGTAGCCATATTATTGTATTAGAGACTTGTTGCCATATTATTTTATTGAAGACTTAGAGTAATAGATAAAGTGATAAACCATAAATTATTTGATGATAACCACAAATAAAAATAGAGGATTGATATATTTATTATTATCTAATATTATTTTAGTATATATCTAATATCATTTTATTATTTTTGTATATTATCTATTACATAGTTGGTTGACTTATTATTTTTTATTAAATAATTATACCAATATTCCATAGTTAATCTAATTTAATAAATTTGGTCAACAATTTTTTTTATATATAATAATAATGTGATTTATATTAATTAAATAATTCTACCAATATTCCATAGTTAATTTAAATTAATAATTTAGTTATATATTTAATAACTTAATTTAAAAAATTAAGAGTTGTTATTGGTCAATTAAGGTTAGGTCAGTTATATTTTAATATTTTATATAATATAAATAATGTAATTTATATTAATTAAATAATTCTACCAATATTTCATAATTAATTTAAATTAATAATTTAGTCTAAAGAAACCCAGGCTTTCTTAAATTACCTAAACTAGATTATGGGTATGTTTGGCACAAAAACTTGGAGCTGGGGCTGTGGTTAGGGGCTTGGAGCTGGAGCTTGAGGCTGGGGCTAGGAGCTGGTTTTTTTTTTCCAACTCTCTTTATCCAAGCTTTTATTTTAAAGACCTTTTGGGGCTTTTAGGAGCTTTTTTGGGGCTGAAGCTTTTTATTTCAAATGCATATCCAAACAGAGCTTTTATTTTAAAATGAGGTTTTTTTTAAAAGCTTGGGGCTTTTAAGCTCCTAAAAGCTCCTAAAAGCCCCTTGCCAAACAACCCCTATGTCCCGTGTTAACACACGGGACACCTTTAAGCTATATTTAAACTTAAAACATATAATAAATTAAATTTTATAACGACTATTAGTTGGTTAATTGTGATCTAAAATAAAAAAAAATATGTCATTTATGATCATTTAATATCTGAAAGTAATATTTATGAGAAAATAAATAATTAATTTCTCATTTATTTACTTTTTTTTAAATCTTTTAAAGAAAAATAAATAGATAGAATATTAAATACATGTGATTACATCAAGTAAAAGGTTAAAATTGTGAAGTTTTAATTAGATGAGAATTGTAAAATAATTAAAAAAAAGTATAAAATATAAATTTAAAAAACTTTTATGTAATTAATGTAAAATTATGCTGATGTAGATAGTCTAATCGTGATACATGGAAAAAAAAAAAAAAAGTTTTAGAGAGTAAGATTAGTATTAGAAACACCCCCATTTTCCCCGTATACAAACCCAGGCTTTCTCCTTCTCACGTACACACACACTCTCTCTTTCTCATGGTTAATCTCGCATCTATAGAAACAACAGCACTGAACTAACGCCATTACTCTTGATGGCGAAGAATTACGTGAGAGAAAACGTTCCATTATCGCGATTCGGAGTATTAGTCGCACAATTAGAATCAATAGTCGCTTCTGCTCATCACAAGCTTCCTGATCCTTTACTTTGCTTCGATCTTCTTTCCGATCTCATTTCCTCCATTCACGACGAACCTAAGGTCTCTATATATCTATATCTATAATTTATACAGTAAGTTATATCTATATGTATATATGTCTATGTCTATGTATATGTATATATACGTAATAATTTAGATCATTTTTACGAAACTTAAATCTAATCGATTGCGAAATTTGAGTGTTAAGATATTCAAATTCGTGGTAATATGGAGTGTGTGACCGTAGTTAATTTGTAATAAGTGAGCTGAAAATAAACTGTATAACTGCTTCTAGAGGAATACACTAACTTAGTGGAGAGAATGTTGCGACGATCTTATCACAACGTTCTTTGGTGGCTTTCGAAGTAGATTCTATATGTATATATGAGCATATGAGGTTCTAGACATACTTATGTTGAATTAGGATCAAATGCAAAAGTAGCAAACTGATTCACCAATTTTGTATCCTTTTTTTTGGGTAAAGGGTTACCCCGGTTAACTTCAATTTTGTATCGTTGATTTGTCAATTTACTCAAATATGTAAAAGTTTGGGGGTAAGTACAGCAGAATGTGTCCAACTGATCACATTTTGTTATTGTGTGTATCGAACTTTTAATTCATTGCTGTTGCACGTATATGGTTACCTCTTCATTGGGATCGTGGTATTTTTGATGGCGTGGCAGTCTAAGTTTGCCACGTTATTAGAACCGGCAACATGCCACGAGGTTACAAGCCATAAGATGTCAGATACATACAATAACAAAGAATTGAAGTTTGATATACTTAGTAGATTGGTTGGAAGTTGGATACCCACTATAGCATAATGTGACAAGTGTGATACATTTTGGTGCATTTGGCCTGAAGTGTGAATCACATTTGAAAAGTTATTGAATAAGTTTGCTTTATAGTGAATCCTACGTTCATATATACATGTAAATATCATTACTTGATCGTTAAGTGGTATATGGATTGAGCGATCATGTTTTTGACGAGTTAGGTAATATTTACCCTGTTTGAACACAATAGTCTACATTGTGATGCTAGAGTGACAAACTAACTACTCTCCAACTTAAAGTTGACATCAAGGTAGCATGTTTAAAAAAACGATACTTGTAATATACCATATACAGATACAGAAAATATTGGTTATAGCATGATTTGAAGGTTAATTAATCTGAATCTGGTAAGAGTGATATAAGAAACAGTAATGCATCTTGGCAGACTTCAATTAGTCAAATTCCTTTTGTGGACTTATGGAAATTGACAAGTAGGTTTTGGACATCATAAGTCAATTGCGGGTTTCTTAGTTAAGATTGGAGGGAGTTTTAGTTTATGATTGCTGTGCGTGAACAACTAAAATTTGAATTTTCAGGAGTCTGTACTTTTGTGGCAAAGGAAGTGTGAGGATGCACTCTTTTCTCTGATAATTCTTGGTGCAAGGCGTCCTGTGCGTCATCTGGCATCTACTGCAATGGGTAAAATCATTTACAAGGGAGATAATATCTCAATCTACTCAAGAGTGAGCGCTCTACAGGGATTTCTCTCTGATGGAAAGAAGAGCGAGCCTTTGCGAATAGCTGGTTTGTTACTTCAAGTTTGAATTCGATATGCATGTATTTATGTGATATGAACTTCAGTTATTATGCCAATGTACCTGAAGCCAGGGGCGGAGCCAGAAATTATTCTTGATTGGGCGAACTTAAAAAAATAAGTTGGGGAGGGGAAGGTTGTTGATATAATTAATATCTTTGATTTGATTTGTGGGGGCAAAACTCCAATAAAACCCTTAGTATATAAAAAAAAAATGACATTTTGACAAAGCTGGGGAGGGGTAGGTGACTACACTGCCTCCAAGCTCTCTTCGTTCATACTTGAAGTGATCATTAAATATACGATCTATAGACTATAGTACACTGTTCTCATTTCTGTTATATATTGACAATTTAGAAGGCACCAGACTTATTGTTAAGCTACAACTGCATAGAGGGGTTACCATATATTAATATGTATATATGAAAGTGCATGTTATCACTATTTCAGTTTATATTTTGCAAGTAATGTTTTGAATGTGTTTGCTACTGGTGATGTCAGTGTGAAGCTGTAGACTGGTGATTTTATTTGGTGGTTAGGCTGATTTTCCTACAACTCCCTGAAACTCTGTCTCATTCATCAGCTTGTTTACTTACTTGTTCTAGCTTATGCTTATTCATCTTGTTTTCTTGATGTCCATGACTCCATGATTTGATTTAATTTCATGTTATTTCTTTAGCCGGGTTGCCTTTTATATTCAATGTGTTTTTTTACCATATATTGGAAGTTCTTATTTACTTTCAATGAATACAGGTGCCGCACAATGCTTGGGGGAACTATATCGGCTATTTGGGAGGAAAATCACATCTGGATTGCTTGGAACTACTAGTATTGTTGCAAAACTGATGAAGTTTTCCGAGGTTACTTGGAGACCATTTCTTCTTTTATTGTACTGCAATATTTCTCTGAATCACTTTTATATTAGGACTCCAGAATACCTAAGAAAGATGTCCCTTTATTGGCAGACATGTAGAGTTTTTGGTTTCATTGTGATTACTTGATTTTATGAATCTGATGACACTATTGGCATTCTTGGAGCTTTAGCTTTTTGCATGTAGAGCCTAAGTTGTTAATAACCAGTCGAACTATAAAAGATAATTCTGATTTTTCCCATGCGGTATTTTTATGTTTCAAATTTCAATATCTTAGAAGTGCTAAATCTAGGGAATATGATCAGAAAGGAATAAGTCAATAAGAGTCTTCAGATTTCTGACACAGTCATTATCTTACAGGTTATTATAACTGGCTTAAAGATTTTGCTTGGTTTGTTTGCATGCTTTGGTATTACTGTTGTTTTTGCTGTTTTTAGTTCAGTTTGTAGTTTGTAGTGGCCATGACTCCTAAATAATTAACCAACTATTGTAACATTGTGTATGAAAAGGCATGAATATTGTTTACTTCTGGGAATTGTATCTTATTCTTCTTTACCAATCAAGAATGTTGTTGGTTCTGAAAGTCATAAGCTGTTTCATCGATGTGTGTTCCATTCTCTGTTTCTTATAAATAGAAAAAATCAATAATCACACTCTTTTCGCTCTAAAATATTGGATATGTTTAGTCGTAAAAAACTGGGGCACTTCTCCAGAATAAAAATTCAAGGGCAACTAGAAAAGTAGAAAATATGTTCAAATTGCACTTTTAAGGGAAAAATATCATAGAAAATATAAAATCTGAAACACGCATATACTTGATTTTCCTGTGTTTTGCCTTTTATTGAGCAATATACAATACTTATATAAGACTTCATTTGTAGGAAAATCCCTCCTTAGGGATCTAGTTCCTAATCTACACGTAATTTACTTTCCTGTTGTGTAACTAGTACCTACATTTTTGAGAGCTCACTTTTATAGTTTTTAACTATTTTCCTTTCTAGAAAAGTAGAAATGGAAAACTCACTATATTTCTAAACTTGAAAATGAAGACAACTAAACAGGTTTTCCAAATTTTCAGTGGTTCATTTTCTTAAAAAATAAAAATAAAAAACAAGTATTTCTGTTAGTTAGGCACCCTTAATTGTACCTTTTTTTTTTGCCAATGTGATGGCCACATATTTGAGGGTTAATCTGCTAATTTATGAGGTAACCCATATGGCCTTCTAAATTCTGCCATCAACAGTGCTATCTGAACAGTTAGTAGTGGTTATTTTCTTTATATGGTTGTTTTCTTGTAGAAATGACGGATGCAATTTGTTTGCAAGTTATTTGAAAATTAACTCTAAAGCTAACATGTGACAAATTAAGGATTGTTTGATTTGAAGTAATTGGCCTTATAATGTGTCACTTATGTGAAAAGAAACGTATCGTAATTACTAGTCACTTCTATTTCAGATTTGGCTTGGAAATGGTAAAACACTTGTATTCTCTAATAGCAAAACCATTGGAGTACGTTTTTTTATTTAAAAAAATGGTATTATAAATTCATAACACAACCACCATACACATGATGGTATTTAAGTGGGACAAGGGATGTACTGCAGAACTGCATACTTACTATTTGAAATTCTTTCTTTCTATGCTTTTATTTATTTCATGTTCTCGATCTCAGTTTATGTGATTGTTTCTTCATCACCCCAATTTTTTTACTGCATCATGCTTAGGATTTTGTGAGACGAGAGGCTTTGCAGATGCTTAGAAATGCTCTAGAGGGTTCTGGTGGCAATGGTTCTTCTTCTGCCTATGCAGAAGCATATCGTATAATTATGCGACTTGGTGTTGGAGATAAATCATTTATCGTCAGGAAAGCTGCTGCAAGATGTTTGAAAGCCTTTGCTAATATCGGAGGCCCAGGTCTTGGGGCTGGAGAGCTTGAAAATTCTGCCTCTCATTGTGTCAAGGTATAGCATTTTGTGACCTTAGTTACTTTGTAGTCTGTAGTAGAGGTGGCAAGATGTGTGGGGTGGGCGACTTTCGACCAGTTCAACCTATTTATTTTTAGCTAAGCTTTCTATGTTTACCCATTCAATTTATTAGAGGAAAAAATTAAGCCCACTTGACCCATTTACCCTTAAGTCGAAGCTGTTACCCTCTAGTACATAGTATCACAGTTCCATATCTGATTTTCTCTATCTTATAAGGCTCTTGAGGATCGTGAATCATCAGTTCGTGACGCTTTTGCAGAAGCTTTGGGAGCCTTGCTTGCTCTTGCATTGAACCCTCAAGCACAAGTAAATAAACTATCTGGTTCTTAAAATTGTGTCTTTATGTTTTTGCTATGTGTACTTCTTTTCTTTTCATTTGTTATAGCCATCTCACATTTATTTATCTTCTAGGTGCAACCAAAGGGGAAAGGCCAGCCTTATCCAAAAAAACTTGAGGGGAGTTTGCAAAAGCATCTTATATCGCCCTTCACTAAAGGTCATTATGTTTTGGATTAAGCATATGTCTCAAAGAATTAACTTATGGGAATTTAAATATTAAACTTTTAATTACAATGGATCACGATAGAGCAATCACTTCATCAGAAATAGGTTAACATGTTAAAGGACCTTTTGAAAATACGAATGACAATGAATTAGGTTTTCTTGATATATATAGTGTTTTAATGAATATATATATTTTGCAGCTAGTGGTCCTCGTTCCAAAGATCTGCGAGTGGGTCTAACCTTATCATGGGTGTTCTTTTTACAGGTATATTATTGTATCTTTTTTTTTACGTTTAAGAATTTAATTTACAACATTTGTCCATTGTGCCTTTCGCTTTTCTGCTATAATATTCTCTAGTATGACACTATTCATATTTCAGAGTTTGAAAAATAGACTATACTTGAACCGATTATCAGAGTTTGAAAAGAGTAGGTTGTTAGAGAGTTGTGCCCAAATTGTGATATATCAGTAGGGATGCCAATGGGGTGGGGATTACCGGGGATCTCATTCCCCATTCCCGATTCCTACTTTTAATCCCCATCCTTGGCCTCATCCCAGTCGGCGAATGGAGTTGCGTCCCCATCCCCGTCCCCAACGGGGATCGAGGATCTCCATTGGAGAATCGGGTACCCGTCTATGTCCAAAAATATAAATAAGTCGGTAGCTCAAGCTTGTTGGTGGACATCAAAGTTTTCAGCTAGTTGGTTGTTTACAAAAATTAACTAAAGCTTGCTAGAAACCAATAAATGAAAATTACATAACCACGGAGTTTCCATTGATAGCCGATAAGTAATTAAGCTAAAAATTACATAACCACGGAGTTTCCATTGATAGCCGATAAGTAATTACGCTAAAAATTACATAACCACGGAGTTTCCATCGATAGCCGATAAGTAATTAAGCTAAGGGATGGTTTGTGATATATATAAAAAGAGAAGCCTTGGTAGTTTTTTTTTTCCAGCAATGTGGATTAATTCCCTACACTAGTAGTCTTAAATATAACAATTAAGCAATTGGTAATGGATGTTTTTTGAATATTTTTCTTACCGTATACTCTAATTTTAATGAGTGAATACTTAATAAATATATTGTATACTTAGTCATTTAGGTATTTAGCTACTATGGTGGTATCAAATATTGTAAAGGTATTATGGCTTTCTATTGTGCCTTACAACTAAAGTTTCCCAAGGCAGCACCTTGCTACATTGTTAGAATGTTATGACTTTATTTGTGAAATCCCGGGTCAATTCGGGGATTCCCCGGCCAAACCCGATTTGGGTATCAGATTCTCCATCGGGTACGGTTTTTTTTTGTCCCTAGATCTATGTGATTCGTATGGATGCCTGATTTCGCTAGATTAAAGTTTTTACTTGGTGAATATGCTCTTACATTATTACATGCCCAGTTCATAAATAATGATTTTACTTTACTGTTATCTTTGAATTACGTTTCAGGCCATACGTCTTAAGTATATGCATCCAGACAGCGAGCTCCAAAATTTTCTTGTGCAGATTATGGATATGCTTCGTACAGATTCCTCTGTAGATGCACAATCATTGGTATTTCCTCATGTATATGTAGCCTTAGCTTGTTTTATAATATAACAAGGTGAAAAATTACTCGAAGTCACATGGAACAAATTAGATAGAAAATTTTATAGATGGTGCATGGTGGCAATTAGCTCCAAAATCAAATTCATTATTAGTCCCTAAAATTCCCACTTATACTACATCAGGCCTCATGTGAATATGTGTTTTTTTTGGTAATCATGAGTGTCCTACACGCTTTGCGAGCAGACTAATGCCAAGAGTTGACTCACTTTGCTAGCCCAGAGTCATAGCAGGTGAGCCTCTGTGGCCATTAGGGTATCTTTTTTTAAGGAACCAGGGATTGAACCTGTGACCTTCTGGGAGTTTCACCCTTTTGGAGACACATGCCCAACCAATGGACCACCACCCTAGTGGTTATGTGAATCTGTGTTTGGTTAACTATTAAGTTATAACAGGTTAATTTCTAACTATTGTGCAACATATATATATATATATATATAGTTCTCTATCATCTACATTGACTAGATTCTACACTTTTGCTTTGAAAAGAAATTCCTATTAATAAGATTGGTAATCAAAACAGTTTTAGTCAAGATTACTTTATGAAGCAAAAGTGCAATAGTTTTATGTAGTTACAACTTGTTTGCCAAATACTTCATACCTTTTTTTAGGGGTAATAATCTAAAACAACAACCTACTTTTCTATTTGTTTTATTTTAACCATCCCACTTTTTTATGTTTCAATTAACCAACGAACTTTTCAAATTTGTCTTTCTTTAACCATTGCGTAACTCGAATATCGATAAGGATGGTAAAATCTTGTTAAGCTACATTTGTCATGCCATACTTTAGCTTGTAAACTCGTGATAGTGATGTGAGGATTCTCGAAACCTTAGTTGTATAGTGTCTGGAGAATCCAAACGCAAGTCGCTTTGAGAATCCAAATTGTATCGAATCATGCTCGTAAGATAAATTATGGTATGTTATATCTAAGGGTTGTAAATTGTAACAAAGTTTGTCCTTAATGCTGCTTCTGCTTACTACACAGGGTTTCTAGCAGTAGAATTGATTACTTACTAATGTATGATTCGTATTTTTTGAAGGCATGTGTTTTTTATATACTACGGGTGGGTGTGATTGATCAAATGACTGAACCTACACAAAGGGTCTTCTTAGTTAATCTAGGGAAGCAGGTTTGCCATAATACTCATCTGATCGCTTATTATATATATATATTTTTCCTGATATGATTAGTTCAAATGACTTTGTGAAAATTATCTGTTACAGCTTCAGTCCCCTGATGCAAGTCCATCAATGAAAATTGCTGCTTTACGTACTTTATCTTATGCCTTAAAAACATTAGGGGAGGTAAGTTTTATCTTTAGGCTCTCTCTCTCTTTTTATTTTTTATTAATGACATAGGAGCACCACCCCATACCCCGCTTATGCCGGGATTGGGTACAGTTGTTGTTGTTGTTGACTTGTTGTAATGACATAGGAGCACCAATAAGTACTTTGATGGTTCATGCTTTTATATCTTGTTGGAGCTAGATTATTTACTTATATATTATGGTTTTTGAACCTCACTATCGTTTGTTGCTGATTGATTTGAATATCATTTGGCAATGAGACAAAGATTGCATTCATATTCCATAAAATTCTCACACTATGACAGTAAATGACCTTCAGTTTATGTCCATCTTCAGGTTCCGCTTGAATTCAGAGAGGTTCTTGATGACACAGCTGTTGCAGCATTGTCTAATTCATCACCACTTGTACGATATTGATTTTTATGCTGTCTTTTTCAGTGGAATCTCAGATGCATATTTTTTATTCTTGTCCCGGTAGAAATTAAAAATAATTAGCCTTTGCTTTGGTTTTGATTCAAGTGCCAGTAATAACTCATATGTTTCGGGAAAAAAATACTAACAATTATATAATCTAAAGTTTATTCTATCCGTTATGTTAATTCACTTGCCATATACTTGCTTAAAGAATTGATCCAACGTGATTATTAGGTACGTGCTGAGTCTGCATTGACCTTGCGTGCGCTGGCGGAGATTGATCCTACTTGTGTTGGTGGCTTGCTTAACTATGGGGTCACCACACTGAAGGCACTAAGAGAAAATGTGGCATTTGAGAAGGTATGGCATGAGTGCATTGTTTCTTCTCATGGAAAGATAGGAATTTAATACGTTTTCCCTAGCTAAAAGTTCAAACATATTTACCTCTATATTCTCTGGTTAGTTGCATATCTTTATCTTATTTGATTATAATATGTCTTTTGCTTTTTAACTTGGTCAACCTGATTGTCTATGTTAACCTGTCCTATCTCATCTTCTGGTTTTGTATTTCAACCCACAAATTCCATTTTTCTTAGATATGGAGGGAAACTAGTAGTGTCAGAATTTTTCAAATGCTTGCGTGTGTGAATATAAGTTATCTTTAGCTTAGGTATCCACATGCCACCTACCCTAAACCCCATATACCAATGCTTAAGTATTATTATACCCCTGTCAAAGGTCATACAGGTTGTCTTTATTGATACTGTCAAAGGTCATACAGGTTGTCTTTATTGATAAAGTAATATGATCCCGCAGGCTGCAAGTTCATACTTCATAACAATATATTGATTATTGAGCAATAATATTCAATATCTTATGTATTCTGAACATAAACATTATCCCACTAGTATACTGTGAAAACATCATTAGAATGCATTTGTGCATACTCCAATCCTCCTGGTTTTCATCAACCCTTTCTAGTGATACATTGGAGCAAGTTGGAGTTGCATGCAAAACCTGCTGTATAACTTTCTGTTGGATTTTGCTCAGGATGTGCTCTGAATTGTTATTTAAGATGCCAATATGCCTATATTTTAAGGAGTCATATTTTCTTTAGTGTAGGAGTTTGAACAAGTCGTGCAATGCTTCACGAGCTCGAGCTTGTTTAGGTCGAGTTTGAGCATAATATTTTTCGAGCTCAAGGCCCAACATAAGTTATTGCTTGATTAGTTTCATAAGCCGAGGTTATAATATTAATATTGGGCTCGACTTGTTTGGAAACTCGTTTAGTTATTTCGAAAATAAGGTTATTTTTGACCATGAATGAGATTATTCGAGCTCCAGCTTGAGATGTTAAACGAGTTTGTCGAACTCGAGCTCACGATGTTAAACTAGTTTATCGAACGTGAGCTTAATAACGTGAACTTAATAACTAGTTAAGTATAAAAAATTCAATAACTAAACGATCATCGAGCTCGAACGTTAAATGAAAAGTTTGAGTCCGAGCTCTAACACAATTATATAAAGTTTACGAGAGTATCATTATTCTCAGTTAACTCTTAAGTATATATCGAATGATTGTTTTGTCACAATGGTTTATAGGGGAACAATTTGAAACTTGAGCTTGATTCTTTGAGTGGACAAGCTACAGTTTTGGCTGCACTTGCATCTGTTTCTCCAAAGCTACCTCTTGGTTATCCAGCCAGGTAACATCAACTTTCCAACTTTACCGAGTCCTTTTTGCATACTCTCTGGACTTGCTTTTGTTTGTCGACTTGATTGATATTTTGTTATTCTGAAATAACAAGCAGTTATGTATATTGTTGTGCATAGGTTGCCTAGAACAATGCTTGATGTTGCTAGGAAAATGCTTACAGAAGCTAGTCGCAACCCACTGGTTGCAACTGTAGAAAAAGAAGCTGGATGGTTACTTCTATCATCCTTGTTGTCTTCCATGCCAAAGGAGGCAAGTGTTTTTATTCATTCACTGCTATATTATAATAGTTCTTGACTTTTGGGATCTGCATGAATTGTACAGGAGATGGAAGACCAGGTGTTTGATATTCTTTCTTTATGGGCTGATGTCTTTAGTCGGGTCCAAGACAATCAAGTGAATATAACAGAGGATCTGTCTTTTAAAATAAGGTCAGACTAGTTCATTCTTGCAAAATAGTTATGCGTTTTCTTTCAAGCTTTTTCAAAGTTAATTATGAGAATACGCATATGCTTCATCCGAAGATTTACCTAATACTTCCAAGCTTTGTTTAGACCTATGTTTATAAGTACTCATATTGAGGTTTGCTCATGTTCTTTCTAGAGTGTGGTCTGCTGCGGTTGATGCGCTAATTGCATTTATTAGATGCTTTGTTTCTCAAGATGCTGTGAACAAGGGGATCTTGCTTCAACCAGTGCTGTTATACCTTAATCGGTATGATTAGAATTTAATAGTGTTAATAATGCCAACTCAGAATGGTATTTTTTTGCTGATTCTTCAAACAAAATTTATGTTAATGAACAGGGCATTGGCCCATATTTCCTCGTTATCAACTAAGGCGAATGATGTGAAGCCTTATATGGACATATTCACCAGCAGAACATTGATCGCTTATCAGTCACTTTATGATCCAATGGCATACAAGAGTGACCACCCTCAAATTATTCAAATATGCACAAGTCCCTTCAGGTAAAAAGAGGTTCATTTCTATGGACAATACTTTGATTTTTATACTTTTAATGTCATGCAATATTTATGAAGTATAAGCCTTCGGTTTTCTATGCTGGATTTGGAAAACAGAGAAGCATCCAAGTACGAAGAAAGCTCCTACCTGAGAATACTTTTGGACAGTAGAGATGCTTGGTTAGGTCCTTGGATTCCTGGAAGGTATTTACCTATTCTAAAGTTGCACTTTCGATGCATATTCACTATGTGATTTCACCCATTGGGTATGATTTCCTATAATTCTGCATGGTGTGTGCGCACTCTTTTGTCTTTAAAGTTTGTAAATGCTGTTTATTCTTGTTGACACATAGGGATTGGTTTGAAGACGAACTTCGTGCATTTCAAGGTGGAAAAGATGGTGTTTTGCCTTGTGTATGGGAGAATGAGCTCCCCAGTTTCCCTCAGGTAAAATGATTTATCCTCTGGTATATTTTGTTAACTTACGGGGAAGAGTGATCTAGTTAGCCTAGCTTGTTTCATCTGCTGGCTAAACACATGCGCTGTTGCAAAAGTTATTTTCCATAATACTTTTTAATTTCTCCCCCTGACACGTTTCGTTATAGTTAAAATGGTTTATGTTCATTTTCTGAATATAGCTTCTTGGATAACTACAAGCCTACACGTCTGCAACGGTTATCAATTTTTCTGTTTTATCTTTATTTTTATTAATAAACATATCCTCTAATGAACTTATTTTTGTACACTTATTGTAGCCAGAGACTATTAGCAAGATGTTGGTGAACCAAATGCTCCTTTGTTTTGGGGTTATGTTTGCTACTCAGGTAGCGTTTTCTTTGTGTGAATTCTTTTCTCTTTGCGGTGGTTATTATGATTCCTTGATATCATAATTAACTTAATCTGACTATTACCTCAGGATAGTAGTGGGATGCTTTCAAATCTTAGCATACTGGACCAGTGTCTGAAAACTGGAAAAAAACATGCTTTACATTCAATCGTTGTCACCAACATATGCGTGGGATTACTTTCTGGATTAAAGGTTCTAATACTTTTCTTTGTGCGTCTACCGCATAAATAGTTGAAGCAATTTAAGGAGTTCTAACATGGGTTCTTTGTTCCACATTTGCTAGGCCATGCTTACACTACGATCTCAACCACTAGAAATGGAGGTTTTAAATGCAGTTCAGGGAATCTTTCAGGTTTTTTTTTTCTTGTGTACTTTCACATTTTACTTTCTTATCTCATTAACTCATGATAGTCCGTCCACATGCTTGTGCCCGACGCTTTTATTTGGTAGATATATGACTTTTGTCCTTGGCAGAATATTCTAGCCGAGGGTAGCATCTGTGAATCACAACGCAGAGCATCATCAGAAGGGCTTGGGTTACTAGCTCGCCTCGGAAACGATATATTTACTGCCAGATTGGTATATTCTTAACTATACATTTACCCTACGTTATTGTTTTTTAACTTGATTATGTGTGTGCTAAACATCTCTCTTCTCTCCATGTCATGTGTGTCTCTGTATGTGAATGTGAATGTGCATGTGTCATGTTCTATTTTCTGATTCCTATTTTTTTTCTTTTTGTTTCAACCAGACTAGATCACTGCTTGGTGATGTAACTGGGGTAACAGATCCCCACTATGCCGGATCAATTGCTCTTGCTCTTGGTTGCATTCACCGCAGGTATGATAGTTTTCTGGAAAAGTGTTTGCATAATGTCCAGCTTTTGTCTGTATTTACTACTCCTTTTTCTCTCGTTCTCTTCAATCCTCTGATATTAGATTTTTTTTGAGAGACTGATCGACATCCAAAGCATAATATTACCTTGAGTTTATGTTCTTGGCTTTATCTAAAACAACTGATATCATCAATGTCATGCTGCCTGCAGCGCGGGAGGAATGGCATTATCAAGTTTAGTACCATCCACTGTGAACTCTATTTCTTCACTAGCTAAGAGTTCAAAAGCTAGCTTACAAGTATGGGCTTTGCATGGACTTCTTCTAACTATTGAAGCTGCTGGCTTGTCCTATGTATCACAAGTTCAGGTGTATCCTTTCGTATATCTGTATTTCACCCTTAACTCTTATGCAATTATATATAAGATCTGTAAAATGTGAAGAAATTATGTTCCCCTCTGTGAATCTTACTGTAGTTATCATTTTGTTTAATCACTTTGCAGGCAACACTTGGCCTTGCTATGGATATCCTTTTGTCAGAGGAGAATGGATGGGTGGTGCTTCAGCAAGGAGTAGGTCGTCTCATTAATGCCATAGTTGCTGTTCTTGGTCCTGAACTTCACCCTGGAAGTATATTCTTTTCCCGCTGCAAGGTTTGTAATTCATAACTTTTACATCTCTTTGAAACCACATTCATCTTGAGTGTGGCATTTCTTTGGTTTTTGAGTCAGCAATAAAGCTCAGACTATATATATCTATTCATATATGCAGCAATTAATTGTTTGATTTTGTACAGTCTGTCATCTCGGAGATAAGTTCACAGCAAGAAACAGCGACTCTTCTCGAGTAAGCAACCTTACTATTCATTTGCAGGCAGTTTGTTAAAAAATGGCAATCGATCTTTGACCTTTTATTAATATATTATTTTTGTACCTGATAGGAGTGTTCGCTTTACCCAACAACTTGTCCTCTTTGCTCCCCAAGCTGTCACAGTTCATTCTCATGTGAAAATCCTCCTCTCAACTCTTTCATCAAGACAGGTAATCATTGCTGGGGACTGTCGGAGTACTTGTATAGCATGTTTCTTGATCCTGAAACAGTTTTTTCTTTGCCACAGCCGACTCTGAGACATCTTGCCGTGTCCACTCTCAGGCATCTCATTGAAAAGGATCCGGTATGCAACACTTTAATACTGCATTGTGTGTTCTCCTACCCTCATCCGAAAGGGATCTATTAAGCTTGCCTTTTCTTTCTGTTATTGTTATTTATTATTCTGCTATGGTTTTTAGATCAGCTCTTGTTTGCTTAGGCATTATTTTAACAGTAACATAGTAATTTAGAAGAAAAATATCTTGCATGCGGGCATAGCCACTGAAGTTAATTTCTTCATAATTAAAGCAAAATCCCCCTCCTCGATTTGATTGTAAGAAATGGTTATTTCTCCACTTTTTCAGTTCCAGTTCAAAATTGCAAACATAGAAATTCTCATTTCTTACCTTCAGTAACTTCCATTATTGTCTATCTTGGAATCATTAACTTGTTCTTATTTGCTTAGTATGTCTATTTACTGATGGAACTACTTGCAGGATTCCATTATTGATGAACAAATAGAAGAACATCTGTTCCACATGCTAGATGAAGAAACGGATAAAGAGTATGTATATCATTTCTATATCATCATTATGTTCATTACGAGTTTGTATGCAAAGACTTTCTGTAGATGATAAATAGAGATCTGCATATGGGTCTGAAACTCTGCTTTATTTGCTTCAGATGTTTATCTTTATAGATTTGCATCACCATTCTTTCCTTTACATGCTTTAGGAGAACTATGCAATAATAGTGTGGAACTGTGGATCACTCTAGGACACCAGCCTTAGGAGAAGGGGATTATAGAAAGAAGCCCATGACCCACAAGGTCATTGTATATTATAAGACATCGCAGTAATATGAGAAGCTTATCTATATACTATACTTACATTATGTTCTATAGCCTTGTCAGAAAAAAAGCCGAAATAATGAAAGAGCCATCAGGAAAAAAAATATCATTAATGGTTACATCAAATTAAAACTATATGATTAAGGGGACCTATCTAGATTCTAGTGTTCATTTCTTTGTGTTTGTATCCCTCAACAACTAGAGCATTAACAACTACTAGAAGTGTGTCCGTGCAATGCACGGCAGCCAAGGACACACGGCTAAAAGGTTGAAGGTGGCGGCATCCGGCGTCCATGATAGTTGTGTAACATAAAGAGTTATAGGGGTATTATGTTACAAAATTGATTTTTTATTTGTATTTTTTTTACATTACCATTTATTGTTTTGTTGACTTTTTAATTTATAACAATATATTAAAATTTTGTTTTAGTTAATTTTATTTTGTTTTCACTAATTGATATTGTATAAAATTTAATTAGTGTATTAATTGCAAGAGTAAAATTGGAATGCACTTAAAAATTCAAATAAGAAACTCCTCAAATGCTTTATAATGTAGTATAGATATTAATTGCAAGAGTAAAAATGTAAAATTGGAATGTACTTAAAAATTCAAATAAGAAACTCCTCAAATGCTTTATAATGTAGTATAGATGATTATTACTTTCTATTTAGTTATCAACAACTAGAGTATCAACAACCATGATTATTACCTTTTTCTACAGTTGTGAAAATTCTTGATGGCTGTTAGATTATTTTTGATTTTCTAAGATGAGCATGTTTTATAGATTCAACTATGAAGAAAGAATTACTCTTAAAAGGAAGAATCTGGAAAACTTCTTTACTTATTTTGATAACAAGAACGTCAGTTGCTTATTTTGGAATCAATACCCTAGTAATCTAAACAAGCGAATATGACAACCATTATGGTTGCCATTTGCCAAGAAGGCCATCTCTAGTGCACAGATTCACCAATAGCAGAACCATAATGAACTCGAACATGTGACCTATTGCAAAAATTCTGTAGCCATGGCAGCATTCTAACTGTGATTCCGTATATGCAATTTATACTTATGTCAAGTACCTAACATAAAAGGTTTCTTCTTGTTACCCAGGATTGGAAATTTGGTGCAAACCACAATTATGCGACTGCTCTATTCATCATGCCCATTATATCCTTCTAGGTGGCTGTCAATATGCCGCAACTTGGTATATTCACTCTCCCTTCATATTTGCTGTTTTAGATTTTGAAGACCATAACAAGAGCTGTTGGTAGGGTTTCAACTTTGGTAATTTTTAGGGTTGCTGAAACTTTGTTGTTGTAACTTTGTTGTTGTAACTTACAAAATTCGATTTTTCATGACCCCAAAACTGTGTTCTTTGTATAACTTTTAGTTGTGACATTTTTATATTATGTAATACACTTGTATCCTCTATTGGACTACATTTACTTCTTTTAAATCTACGTCAAACTCCTGGATCAAATATACATCTCAGAAACTAAGGATTTTGTCGACATCATTTTCATTATGCATGCCTGTTTTTCTATAATGTTCTTCTAAGGCATAACAGCCACAATGAGGCTTAGTTTGAAATGCTATCTGTAGTTTATTTTTATTTTAATGCTTTGATTTTAATAGCTATGTTTCATCCAGGTTCTTGCTACATCAAGTGGAAATACCAGAACCAACAAAGAATTGGATGATGAACCTGTTAGTGGGCCTGATGGGGACACATCTTATGGGGAAGATGATGAGAACATGGTTTCTAGCTCTCAAGGATCACCCGGGGTCAATTCTGCCAGAGACAAGAGCCTCAGATATCGAACAAGAGTATTTGCTGCAGAGTACGTGCCTAACTAATAATGATAGTGCCTTTGCAAGAGTGTATTAATTTTAGTGAGAATGCCTTTACTTGTCTTTTGTTCATGGTGCTAGATCCTAATATATTCATATCATGAAGTATGTGATATCATTTAGAGGCATCTGTCATCCTGCTCAACTATACTAACTAATAAGTTCCCAAGCCTATTGAAGAGGATTAGTCCCAGAATAAAGCTCCTATTTTTGATAGGCTAGTATTTGGTACTATTCCTGTGTTTTGTGTTTTTATCTTTGCATATGCAACTTTATTTTCAGTTGGAAACACTGAACAATTTGTCATGTGAACAATTTTGATATATACAGATCAATAAGATAACAACTTAAAATCCTTGAGCGTGTATTTAGAACCAGGGTGACGACAACTTAAAACATTGACGTGGCCGCTTATAAATTTGTAGGTCATATGAATTTGAGATTGTGTTACCTACAGATTTACTTAATTTATATATGAAGTGTAGTAAGTGGGCTGCCCTCTCTCTTATTTCCATGCCTCCAAGGAATCAGCACTGTTGCTGGATCTACTGGTTAGACTTCAATTTAAGATTGGTATAAACTACGTCTCTTTTTGGAATCAGGTGCTTGAGTCATGTACCAGATGCTGTTGGACAGAATCCTGCTCACTTTGACCTATCATTAGCAAGAAGCCAACCAGCCCATGAGCTCGTATCTGGTGACTGGTTAGTCAGCCAGGTTCAAGAGCTCATATCTCTTGCTTACCAGGTGACAAAAATGAATAGTATAATTATCATATCATGTGGATGCATTAGCTTCATTTGTGGCACTTGTAGCCATTATTAATGTTTTTATTCTTACTTGTAGATAAGCACTATTCAATTTGAGAACATGCGACCGCTTGGTGTGGGCCTTCTAAGTGCTATTCTGGACAAGGTACAAAACTGTGATCTAAATAAATATAGATTACCAATCCATCAATAGATGGAGTGGTACCGCCATCATGTGACCACATGGGCCCACAGATGAAGGCTGCAGGTCACAGGTTCGAAACTTGCCAAAGGCAAGTGGAGAAACTATATCTTGTGATCCATGTGTGAGGATGGTGACTTATCGAGCATGAGTTTTATGCGGTATGCGCTCTGGGTACCAAGATGGTACATGGGACCAAAGGGTTCCCACCCATTTACCCTTTTTTTTATATACATATATACACGCAAAAAACGTCCAACCCTAAAAGTAGGAGGCTACCAATCCTTTATGTTAATCTATCCTGTTAGGCCGAGTATAGACCCTAGAATTTAATGAGTTAAATGAAGAGAAACAACCGATGAGTTGTATTAGCTGTCTCGATGAAACATCGAGACAACCGATGAATTGTATCACTTGTCTCGTTACTCGTTAGTATTGTCTCATATTTATAAACAAAAAAACCATCAGCCGACGTCGAAGAAAGTGATTGATAAAGAAGCAGCAAAGTTAAGTGGAAAAGACTCTGATGCTTACAAAATCAATGAGTATACAAAAACCCATCAGCAGAAGTCCGACAGATGCTAACTGATGAGGAAAGTGACTGGAGCGGACTTTGAGAGATGCTGAGACATCAAACCTCAAAGTCTAAGATTGTTGCTGATCAAAAAAGCAACAATATCAAGAAAGGTAAACAATTGTCAATTGGCAAAAAAATCTAATGTGATCATGACTCTGCATGAAAAGACAATTGACAATAAAGCATTGCAAGCCTTTATTTTAAATTGGTGAGAGAAGATCCTCGAGATCTTATTGCATTTATGGAGACTGTACCTGTCCCAACCAAAGTAAGACACATATGCATCTACCGCGGTATGCATTAAATGCATGGATTCTATAAATAGAAGGCATCCTTCTCACACAAGTTTAAAGGCAGAAAATCTATATGCTCAGGATATAGAGAAAGTGAAATGTGTGTGCCGAAGTAGCACGAGAACACATTTCACACAATTCATTGGCTTATCCCACATCCGGATATTGTTCTCGAAACTTCGTTTTCCTAAGAACAATATCCATCGTTTTCTTAGACTACTGCTGCGTCTAAGCGACTTAATCTGTGTTCAGTTCAGTGTAATTAAGATTAGACCAGGTCTTAATCTTTGTTTCTGCATTACTCTTTGTAATTCTTTCGTTATTCATTAATAAAAGAATTAATCATTGAAAACTTGCTTTAGTTAGATCTAAATTGTTTTTACATTGTTGTGTGTTTTAAATACCATTAACGATTCAGGACCAACATATCTTGATTCTAGTTCTTCAGTGAAGCCATGTTCTCAGACAAGTAAAGCTTTTTAAGGTCAGTCTTAATTCTATCCTCCCACGTAAGTTCTAGTTTACCCCTTTTCCTCAAGCCGTTGATAGTGATAATCTCCACCCTCCTACCTGATAGTATTCTTCTTCTAACATGTCCGAACAATCTCACTCGACATTCCTTCGGCTTGTTAATGATACTTGCAACTTCGGGTTTTGTTCTAAAACCGCAGTCGGTTATCATATCCAATATGGTTATACTACATGTTTACCTTAACATCCTCATTTTTGCCACCTCCATTCTAGCTGCTTGTGCCTTAGTCATTGGCCAACACTCTGACCCATACAACATAGCTGGTCTAATCACTACTTTGTAGAACTTTTCTACTTCAGCCAGACTGCCTGTGTACATTGAGTCACGTCTACGTGACCTAACATGTGTAGCATGGAGCCTAGATATCTAAAAGACTTCTTCGATTGTAAAATTAGTTCCCCAATGTGGATTTCCCTTACGTTGCTACTCGCGTTTTCTTTCTTATCGAAGTTGCACCATAGATATTCGGTTTACCCTCTGCTGATCTGTAGGCTTTTTTCTTCTAAAGCCTCTTTCCACTGCTCAAGCCAAAAGTTTAGCTCTTCAGGAGTTTCTGAGATCAACACTATATCGTTAGAGAAATATCATGCACCATGGGATGCTCTTCTGTATCCCCTGCGACAGCTCGTCAAGCATTAAATTAAAAATGTATTGGCTAAGGATGATCCCTGGTGTAAGCCTAACTAGGAAATACTTTGTGTTTCCCACTAGGGTTTTACGTAAGTCTTCGCTCGTGCGTACATATTCCAGATGGCTTTTTTTTGTATCTTTTTGAGACTCCTTTCTCATTTTAGGGTCTTCCAAATTAGCTTTTGTGGAACTTTATTTCAGAATTTCTCCAGATCTAAGAAAGTCATGTGTAGGTCTATTTGTTTTTCCTTGTACTTCTCTATAAGGCTTATAATGTGGATTGCCTCTGCCGTGAACTTCCTTGACATGAAAACCGAATTGGTTCTCCGGCAACTTCGTTTTATATCTAAGTCTTCTTTCGACTCCCATAGTTTAATGGTATGGCTTAGTTGACATAACTTTGAGCATCTTCCTTGTTTCTGTAGATAGGGATACTCTCGTTGAGTCTCCATTTTTCTAGCATCTTGGCACTTAAAAGTATATCCACAAGGTTCTTGGTTTCACCGCCCACTCTTGTGTGTTTTTCTCCTCAAAAGTGTATTCATGACCAATAGTTTGTGTTGGGATGAATAATCCTCGCCTGGGAGGACTTTGGAATTTTTACAAGCTCTGATGTATCCTTTGCGCAACATGAAGTAGTCGATTTGTGTGTTGTTGCCCCCACTGTGGAAGGTAATTAGATGAGCATCTCTCTTCTTAAAAAAGGAGTTTGGGCGGTGACAAACTCAATTAGCATGCAACTTTTGTTTCTGTCTCTATACCGAAGCTGCCATGGGCTCAAGGATAACGCTCTTATATGATCATTTAGATTGCCTCCAATGATTAGACGTTGATCCTTTAGGCACTCCTTCACAATCGCATCTATTGTATGAGGTGCGCACAAACTGACCAACATGATCGTCCTCCCACCGACTTCCTATTAATCAGCGAGCACTTAGCGGATTTTAAATAATTTTACAACACTGGTGTAAACACAATAATCATAGATAAAATATCAAAAAAAAAAAAAAGAAAAGAAAAAAAAGAACACTTGAATATACATCAAGCTGTATCAGAAGGGAATAAAACACATAGTTTTCTACAGTAAAACATATATAACATAATACCAACAATATTAACATTAACAATAACAATATCACTGTTATTTCTAGCTTTCTGCATTATTACAAGTAATTTGTGATGTTAACTTAATACATATGTAGTAAATGACAAATTTACTCATAAATTTCAAAATATGTTATTACTTAATATACTATATTATAAAGCATATATACCACTTCTTAAAATCTCTTAAACTTAAGTTAGAGTTGATATCAACCATCCATTTCGTAAAGTTGATCTCAGTACTTTTACCCATAAAAACACTTTCACTTCATCTTTCACTCTCACCTATTTCCCCTTCAACATTTCCATTCCTCTTCCATCCCCTTACCCATCGTCCTTCTCCCCCGTCTTCCAAGAAGCACCATTCGCACACACACACACACACGTACATACACAGATAGGTTCGGACACCAAAGCAAAATATTGTTGCCGTCGGCGCTAATTATTAGCTATCAAAAGTTTTCAATCTTGCGCTCACTTTGATCGCTTTGAAGAAATCATTTTCATAATGTTATTCTTTAGAATAATTGTTAATTATTTTATAAACATATGAAATTCACTTCATGAAAAATGATGTGTACAGAAAGATGATGTATGGATAGTCTTTTAGAATAATTACTAAAGTTGGCAATACTAAAGATGATGTATGCATAGTTTTCTTTCATTAGGTTAAAGAAAGATGGGTTGATTTCGGTTGTGTGATATCTAAAAATAAAAGAATTTGCTACTTTTTGTGTAGAGTTTGGAAGCATATTATCAAGAAGCAGGTAGAGCTGGAAGAGACGGGAAATTGGCAGATTGCGGTGAGCTAACTTTTTACGTCACTTTCATTATGGTTAAGCTTGGCACCCACTAAACTTCCTGTTGTAGTTGATATACATTTCAAATAATGATCAATCCACCCTCTTTCAGTTATAATCTTGCATTATCTTAAATGTTAGCGGTTACCTTTGGTTGTCAGGGAGATGATCTACGGGGAAAGGGTCTTCCCTTTCTTGAGGATGTGGTTAAGGTCTGGCTTGGGAATCTCATATTGGGTTAATTTGTTGGTTGACTTATTTTAATCCTAGATATGACTATGCAACAGCTCACTGCTTAAGTTATTTTGCCAGTTGAGTTATTTTAATCCTAGATATGACTCTCACTCTGCTGTTTCAGTCTCTAGACCGACAGCATTGTGTACAGAAACCTATTTGTCTTGATTATAGGAAGAGGGCTTACTAGTCCCCTCCCTACTGCTTAGATCACTGTAGAGTGAGGAAGGGCTCTATAAACAAGCAGAAACGAAGCTTTTGAAACTAGCATATTCTATTTTCAGCCGCTGTTGGTTATTGCATTTCCATGAAATCAACAATTAGGAATTTTAAAACTAACTGCTGAGTCACTTAGCAATATAGTCACTACATTTAGGACATTGAGGTCAACTTTCAAAACAAATAAGTTTGCCAAGTCTGTGTGCCATGTGCATGTAACTGTTTCATATAAAGATACAGTCAATTTTGATATATTAACCATTTGATTTTATTAGTGGTGTGGTGAATAGGCCATGGTTCATTAGTGTCTCTGGTTATTATTAGGATGTTTTTGTTATTAGTTATGCTTTTTATTACTTATATTTTTATGAATAAACTTTGGGAACGAGCTCTTTTCCATTAAATATATGTAGCCGGTTATATTAGTATAATAAATAGGGCTTTAAGTTTGTAATTCTTTTCATTGTTAAAATTATTATTGTTTTGATATCAACTGTGAGAACAATCTCTAAAGTACGCCAACCCGGACCGGACTCCAGGAGAGCTGCTTGAAGTTTTTAATTCTTTTCATTGTTAATATTATTATTGGTATGATATCAACTGGGAAAGAATCTTGAAAGTACGCCAACCTGTACTGGACTCCAGGAGAGCTGCTTGACCTCTCGGGTCTTGGCAGTTTCATGAACTCATTGGTTAATTTTTAAGTCAAGGTTATATGTGTTCTAAATAATGTTCTGTGCTTTATTGAATAGTTCTATATGCAAATTTGTCAAGAATGCCATCGCTTCTTCCAAGCCGAAGAAGTGAAGAACAGACTAGGCAAGCATATAAGATGCTATCTGATTGCTTCAGGTTGACATTTAGTTTTCCTTTACCAGCTCTCCATTCTTACCATCTCTTGACATTGTACTTCACACTACCATGTTTCTGCTTTGCAGATATGCTATTCGTACTTCTAGATGTCGAGCCCAAATGCTGGTACAATATTTTGGGGAGGATTTTATAGACAAAAGTTGTCATTCGTATGTCAAATTACTCCTTCCAAGCTGTGCTAATATTCGGTTGTAATATGCATATTTTACTTCTTTTTATTTAAAATATTAGTAGTTTGACACATAAGCGTGGATCACTCCGCACTTCCTGATGGCCAAAAATAGACCAGATGGAAAGTGAATATGTTGTTTTAAAAATAATGTTAGTCTAATCACATGATGTCAACCTTTTTAGAAAAATACATTATTTTCTATTTTTACTGTTGCCTTCAATTTTAGTTTCATATAATTTCTCAAATGTATTTTTCAGGTGTGATGTTTGCATTAAGGGACCTCCTGAAAAGCAAGATTTGAAAGATGAAACTCGAATTCTCATGCAGACCATTTCTGCTCACTATGTAAGTATTGTATGCAGATAATCGAAATCCTCTTTGTCCACAGGACCGAAATAAACACAAGAATAACAAGAATTTGATTTCTATTACAACAAACAATAATGTTTACATTGTAATTGAGGATTTGAGACTGATACATACCAAATGGGAGAACACAACCCAAAAGACTAGTCTGATGGGTGAGAGAGCCCATTTGGTATATAAACCC
>JAOEHQ010010491.1:0-16473 GCA_025447715.1 Asclepias incarnata
CGCCGACCGTCGGTTCCAGATTGCATAACACACGGGTATATAAAAAATGTGTTTGTTATTGTTGCTAGAATATTTAAGATTGATTATGTAAATTAATTTAAATATAATATATAATTAATTAACATATAAATAATATAAATATAAATATAAATATTAAATGATATGATAAATAAGAAAATGTTCAAACTTTTTCAAAAATTAAGACACCCTTCAAATGCATTATAAGATAGTATAGATAATGAAAATTTTGTTTAATGAAAAAGGAACAACGAAGGAAGGTACGGAGGAAGGTACGGATGGTAGATATTTCGAGATTGAAAAGCAAATAGCTAGCCAGAAAGTGACCATATAGTTGCATCTGGTCCATCTACCAAAATTGACATCACCTTCACCAGGCTTTACTAAAGTACCATCAATAAATCCCAATTTGAGTTTCGCATCCAACGCCATTTTCACTGTACGGCTCCAACCAAGAAAATTAGCACCATTGAAAGGTGTATTGGTCAATATCATGCCTGGATGATCCGAATTAGAAGTATACAATGTATCATTAACAGTTGTTTCATTATTAGCAGGTGGTAGATTATCTGCCATTGCTAATCCGATTAAGAAATTGAAAATCCCTAAATTTATTCGAACGAAACTCTAGAATCAATTCAAGAACAAATTGGGGAAAGATAAAAGAAAGATCGCAAAAAAAAAAAAGCAAAATTGATCAAGCAATAGATGTTATTGACAGAGAAATAGACATCAAAAGGCTTATCGTAATGACGATGATCAAATCCGCCATGAAAATGTACGATCTTCAGGCTCTGATACCATATAGGATTGTAAGCGGAGAGAGAGAATTGGGAAATCATTTGTATTGATTGAATTAGAAATGAGAATTACAACTATACAAAGTATATATACTACGATCTATATCTAATCTGTATCTATACGCTTAACCGCCTAAACTATACATTTAAATATCAAACTAACGCTTAACCGCCTAAACTATACATTTAAATATCAAACTAACGGTTCCTAACAAACTTAACAAACTCATTAAACATTTACATTATTAATCCCTCTATTTTGTATATTATCAAAACACTTTATTATTCTATAATATCATACTATTTCCAATGTTAGGTATGTTTAGGGGTATAATTGAGCCGAGTCGAGCCGATACAGTGTCAAGCTCGAGCTCGATTCGATTATAAAACTCAAAACTCGACTCCAGTAACAAATCCTCTTTGCAATTTTGTAGCTAGTAATATAATTAAAAATTATATCATTTTTGCATCTCTATCCACTAAATACATTCGATCACTTCGTTGTGAAACTTAAAATCTTTATAACCTTTACAATATGTCTTTAGTCTGGAGCCACTAACAAAGTTACATCTATACATTCAATTCGTGACTTATATTAGGAATCAATCAAGTAAGTGGATGAAGTATTACTCCACGGGTTACTCATAGAACGCAAGTATTTTTAACTCAGATGTAAGCAGTCTAACAGATTTATTTCATAGCCATTTCCGAACCTTTTCGTGGCCACCACCAAGATTTTATCTAGTGGGGTTTGAACCCGAGACCGCTTGAAAAGGTTCAAGGATGTTAATTACTAAGTTACCGTGAAGATGGTTAGGAATACAATCAAATATGATTAATTACAAAATATTTAGACTCTTTATTTTT
Source organism: Asclepias incarnata (assembly GCA_025447715.1). Taxonomy (NCBI): domain Eukaryota; kingdom Viridiplantae; phylum Streptophyta; class Magnoliopsida; order Gentianales; family Apocynaceae; genus Asclepias; species Asclepias incarnata. The sequence continues at coordinate 1,686 of JAOEHQ010010491.1, forward strand.
TTTTAACTGTTAATTTGAATCACTGACGGACCACTGAAGTATCATCGTGTCACCATGATCACCCAATCATATCTTTACATTTGGAGCAATGCTAGATGTACAAACAATTTATAAACAAATTGTTACAAACACATGTGGCATGTGATGTAGACCAATCAACAAAGAGAGAGAAAAAAGAAAGAGAAAAAATTGATTTGATTAGTGGGAGATTTGTTTATAAACATTTATGTGTAATTTATTTGTCAACCTAGCATTTCTTTTTTAATGTTTAAATTTATATATATATATGGTGCTGAAAAATCGGGAGCCTTCAAAAAAGAAATAAAAATGAATGGAGTACAAGTAATGTAGTAGGGATTGGAAACCTAGTCCGTGTTGAGCAACAAAAATGTCTGTCATGTCATGACACGTGAACCACTACTTTTTGGGTCTCCGCTATTTTCTCGGAATAAATACAACTCATCGTGTTACACGTGTCATTTATAGTTTTCTACCAATAAATATGCCACTCGACTTTTCTTACTTTTCCAACTACAAAACTTCACAACAATTTTCTACTACTAGTTTCCACTAATATCAATTACACCCTCCATCTTTTTCCTATTGTCTACACAATGACTTTACTTTCCTTTTTTTAAAACTTGGTTTATAAACTCTCATTTTTTTTTATTCAATTAAAAAACCTTTGGTTAAATCTAAAGCACCTTCTATTGTGGTAATCATTAGGAGGCTACTATTAGTTTAAGTAAACATATTTTCTTATTGAAAAACCTACACTATCAAAGTTGATGTAATTTCATTTTACATGTTGTTAGTTCACTATAGATATTACTAGCTATAATAAAAATATGTTCAATCCCAAACCAAATCATGATTTTCAAAAGCAAATAATTATTTATAAAAAAAAACTCAAATAAGAATACCAACTTGATAGAAACGGTCTCAGAAGATAGAATTGATTGTACTAAGTCTTTAACAATTCTTTTATTAAACCTTTACGAAAGTAAAGAGTAGGCATATTCATAGTTTATAAATGGATGAAATTTTATCTATTCACATTATTGGAAAAACGAGTTTTTTGACTTTGATGTACGCAGTTTAATCGGGGTATAATTATCTCTAAAATTATATCTAATGAGGTCCGAACCTAAAAACCTTTTGTAAAGATCTCAAGATATTAACCACTAGGTCATCTTAGAGATGATTCACACATAAATATAAAAGTACGATATCATTCATGTTTCAAACAAATAGAAACGTAAAACATCACCTCTTTTCCCACTCAAGTAAAAAGAACTGTTATTTTTATTCATGATTTCTAGGACGTAAATGAACTAATCAATCATGAATTAGGCCCTGTTCATGTTCATTCGTTTAAATTAACAAACGGTATATGAATAGATAAATGAATATAAACTATTTCAATATTTGTTCATTAAAAAATTTGAGTTGTTCATGTTCATTTGTTTATCTTCATACAAACGAACTAAAACGAAAGAAAAAAATATTATTAAAAGTATTATGATTCAAATTAAACATTAAAAAAAGTTGTATGAGTTTAGAAATATAAGAAGTACTTATATTAAAAAAATTCTTTAAAGATAGATAAGGATTATAATTACAAATAAAACAATATATGTGTGTGTGTAAACTAACACAACTGAACAAATGGTCACAAACAAAATCAAATGTTTACAAACATAAATGAATTAACAAAAGTTATGTTCATGTTCGTTCATTTATCTAAACAAATGGATTTTTTAATTTATGTTCATTCATTTAGCTAAACGAAGACGAACAGCTTCCAACCAAATGTGTGATTAATGGTTGGTCGAGCATTCATTTCATTTATAAGCAAATAAATGTCTAAGTTTGGATATATCGAATCCAATGTCTAAGTTTCACAATCGAGTAAGTATTACAAATAAACAAAAACTTGAGGGTAATAAATGAAACTAACACAACAATCTCCTCTGTCTTTAGACATGGTCCTTCACTCCTTCCCCTTTCATTTGTCCTAAAAACAAAGCAATACAATTTCCCTTTTATCAAAACCCTAATTGCCATCCTGTCACTAAAACCCTAAAAGCCAGCCGCCATGGCCGCCGTGGTGTGTCGCCTGAGAGCAGCACTCCGATCAGGTCAAATCAGCCGCCGTATGTACGGATCGGCGGCTCAGCTGCAGTACGATTACGAAGAGGATTATGATCACTACGATAGCCAATCGGAAATGGAGGATTCGCTGGGTTCGGTTTCGGGTCGGGGCGTACAGTGGGTTGTAATGGGGGATCCGTTTACAAATAGACAAATGTATGCTGAAAAGCTTTCAAGGCTTCTTAAAGTGCCACATATTTCTATGGGAACACTTGTTCGTCAAGAATTGCATCCTCGTTCTTCTTTATACAAACAGGTTCGATATATATATATATATACATACACACACACATGTATATACATACATATATTATTCATTTATGTCAATAAATATGTACAAATTGTGTAGCTTTAAGCTTTGTAATCGTAATCGTATATATTTGACAAAGAATGCCAAATGAAGAAACAGAAAGTGAAGTGCCAAAAACCAAAACCACAACGATTCGTGTATAGTTGGATACATTTTTATATATTTGGGTGTTATTTTTTGTATTTGAAAGTTGGTTACTTTTGGATAACTTGGTTTTGGTTTTTAAGATATAGTCGATACATATGGCTTATGGTCCTTGTGTTTAAAAATAGATTGCGGATGCTGTGAATCAAGGCAAGCTTGTGCCAGAGGAAGTGATATTTGGTTTGTTATCAAAGAGGTTGGAAGAAGGTTTCTACAAGGGTGAAACCGGGTTCATTTTAGATGGAATTCCTCGATCAAGAATGCAAGCCGTAAGTTTACCATTTCATTTGTGTGCTTGGTGATTGTGGTTTTAAGTTTTTTGATTATATAGTGTTGCTTCAATATAGAGGAGTAAGATATCATATATGAATGTTGTTTCCTCATGTGAATTTCAGTTTGCAATGATTAAGTATAGCTCTCAATACTAGACGGTGAGTGTTACTTTGGTTTTTGGACTCTTGATTAACGGCTGTTTATGTCTAACAGGAGATTCTTGATCAAGTTGCGGATATAGATTTGGTTTTAAATTTCAAATGCACGGAAGAGTCTTTGCAGAAGAAGATTGCAGGCCATCAGTCTTGTGGTTCTTACCAAGATATTCTTAGTAGGCGCAACTCGATGGTACACTTAAAAATCTCAACTTTTTATATAAGCGACTTGAGTTATGAACATTATATGTGGATTTATGTTTGATATGTCATGATCTATATTGCAGAACAAACAATTAGAGGACTACTACAAGAAACAACAAAAACTTCTAAACTTCAACGTGGCTGGTGCACCTGGAGAGACATGGCAGGGACTATTGGCCGCCCTGCATCTTCAACATGTGAATGCTCTCAGCTCTACACAGAAGTTGAGTGTATAAATCTTGCACTTTGTCCCTTTTGACCGCTTTAAGCATGGCAAAACAATATAGAAGTATTGCGAGTGTAATATAGTATCGTGGATTTAGCATTTGCTAATATACGCCGAGTTTCAATTTTCAAGAGAATAATTTTCTTTTGTCCATTATACTCAAGCCCGAGTGTTATCAAAATTTTGTATCGTGTAATGTAGTCAGCGACATGACCGATGAACATCTTGTCGGTTTATCAATTTTGTGTCTTACATAATCAAGTTTGCCTTTCTTAATTACATGTATTCTCCTTGCTTGTAACTTTCGAGTGGTGAGACTCAATGGATGACATTTTCCTGATTCAATTTGGTTTAAGTTTGATAGATTCAAATGATAATAATTGAACCAACTTGGATTATTGACCCCCTCAATGGCTCAATCTACGGCTTAGAGCCACTTTGACCATCAGCTGCTTTTAATACGATGTCACAAAAAATGGACCTTGACTTCATCATAATGCAATGAAATGATATGCCCACTTTCATGGAAATTTACAAGATAACAATGAACACGTTTGGTTGAAGACTTTGATCCATGTCTATCCAGATGAAATCAAGTTATATAAGTGGATTCACAATCTAGCAGAGATCGTATATATATGCATGAGGAAACGGGTTTCTATTTTCATCTCATTTTTCGTACATACAATAATCGATGCTTAGTGTAAAACTGTTTTGAAAAAAAAGAGATGAAAATAAATACCCGCAAGGAAAATGACCATTTAATATAGTGTATTTGTAAATTCAACGAATCAGACTTGAGGCTGGCATGCAATCTCTAACATATCATTACTAGCAGGATACCTACACAATGCAACGGGATAAACATATCTTGTAACTTTTTGATTTTCAATGGTATTGAAGGTTAGTTTATGATATCTTGTGTTTTTATCTACGGTGACAATTGTCCAAAATTTATAATATAACAGAGGTATACCATTATTTTAAATTTGAAGAAAGCGATCCCTATATTTTTTTAATACTTGCATGATATCCGTGCAATGCAGCAGGATAAATATATCTTGTAACTTTTTTATTTCAACGGTATCGAGTGTTTCTTTAATAATATCTTGTGTTTTTTTCTACGGTAGTTATCGAAGATGATAGAAAAGGATAAGAGAAAATATGAGCTAAAAAAACACAATCGACAAACTCATGTTTTGCTATATAATAATTATTAATAAATTAACATAGATAGGAAAATTCAAGTTATAAATAATTTAACTCATAATGTTTTCTAAGTTTTTAAATTACTACTTACGTTATTTTATAAGGGTTTTGCTAAACAAAGCTCTAAGGGCTGTATATAAGATGCATTAAATAGTTGTACACTTACCATAAAATTCAGGGGTGGACTTTAGATATGAAAAGTATAAATTTTTTATGCACGTTAAATGCAGCCCTAAGGGCTGCATTTTGCATTTCCTATTTTATAAAACCAAATTTTAAATGGTCTTTCTTATTAAATATGATAATTAAGAAAATTGAAAAGTTCAATCTAATGATCAAGGAAAGTCCCTATTAGGTATTAAATTATAAAGGGTAATTTAAACTTTTTGTATATTAAAAATAAATGTAAGTAATACTATAAATAAAGAATTATGAACTCCTTATAAGTAGATAAGATAATAACACAGAAAATTCATTTTTTACACCATGGATGGAATTTTTAAGAAAGGTATGTGAGTAGCTAAGCTTGGCGCGTAGCTAAGCTTGGCCATAGGTTCGCCGATTTGCACCTCACTTAAAGGGTTGATTTTGTATCATACCAAATACAAGCTGAATGAAGACTTGACCTTAATTTTGTGTCAAGCTAAGGCTGGCCACGGGTAAGATTCACCAAAACCAAGCCAAAACCTAATTTTTCGAGCTTGAGCCATAACATTTATGGGTCGAGCACATCCGGAATGGGGATTGGCTCAAATAAAACTTCTGCTTTGTTCTAACTATGATCTAGGACAATAGGTTTAACAAATATCACCAGATATATAATGCCAAGTAGCCCAGATAAAGGTGTTCGTTTTACATCCATGTATTTTATAACAGCCCTAATACAGTGCATGCAAAATTACAGAATTGCACATTACACACACAGGAATCGTAGGAAAACCGAGACTAATCCATCAAGAGTTAGGACTTCATAGAGAAGAAAAATCATCTTCATAGTTCGTAAACCCACCAATGAGGCCATAACTCCCACCCTATAACAAAATATAATTTGCCCACTTATTTATACTTCCATATATTTACATTTCCGGTTACTTTCAATCCAACAGTTTCCACTTTTTCATGTATTTCAGAATTTCATATCCCCCGAACCTCACGTATATAACTATTCATTCATCCATACCTCTTTAAGAAGTTGATACCGAATGCTACCCTGGTAGCTCGTATCCTTTGATCTCCAACTTGGGTTTTTTGGAGCAGGTGATCCCCGAGAAGTGTTAATGATAGCAGTCAAGGGTGAACTCAGTTCATCAAGTTCATCATCACTTGTGTTTGACTTTCTCAGTATTGACCCACTGCGGGTCAACTGATTTCTGTTTACATCATCTCCTAATACGTGTCTTACCGAAGAAGCAGAAGGTGGCTGATATACAACTGAAGCTGCCGCACATGGGAGACTGGTGACACAATCTTCATCGCTCTCAAATGAATCCTGGTAACAAAGAAAAGGAAGCTCTTCGGTAAATCTTATTTTTACTTTATAGGCATGATTTTGGTTTTTTGGACAAAGCTTCCAAAAATGGCATTGTCCTTTATAAACAACACATTTTATGCTTGGAAGATTATTCAAAAAAATATATGTATATTTTTTCTCTTAACAGCGTGTATCTTTTGTTAAAGATTCTATACAAAAACCTGGCAATTTATATCCAAATTTGAGTTAAACAAACTGAGTACCTTGCCTAAGGTGCAAACTATCAGGTTCTAATTATTGAAATATTACAATCTTAACAGTCAAATTGTGTCTATCTTTGAGAAGAAACGTAATGTAATCTATTGATTAACCAATATATTATCAACATTGATACATTGCTTATCCAAAAGTTATTCACTTTTTAAGGGAAGTCAAAAAAGAAAAGCCATAAGCGCAATGTTGGTAAGAACGAACCTCTGAATCCAGGGCCTGAAGCACAACCTCAGGAATAGGGTCTGGGCAAAACTCATCTGGGACGAAAGTATCAAGTATCCTCTTTATTATTGGTGCACCAAAAGTAGGGCATACCTGTAAAAACAATTCGAAGACTTAGAGTCTTAGATCAGTAACTAAATTATTAGCAGACGTTAACATGAAGTTTTGGTTTTACGGATGGAAACCTCTTTTCTGATGGTGCTACTTAAAAGCATATCCTTGGGAAGCATCATGAGGTCACTCAATGCATTCAGAAGATGAAAAGATCTAAATGATGCATCATTGTTTGTTCTTCTGTCATCATTTTCATCTTCAAACGGATCATCATCATCAATACCAAATAGATCGGTGAGCCACCTTGACCAGTTTCCTATCTGCAGTTGACCAAATGAATACTCATTAAAACTTCCACAAGTACTTGGCATGCTCATAAGTAGCATGCTTCAATCGGAGTTCAATGATCATGAAAAATTCAAGAACACATAAACTTTGATCCAGGATGAGTTATGAACCAGCCCATGCAAAGGTATCACTGAGCTGCAAGCCTAGAACCAATCCTTTGGGCCCAAATGTCAATGTTTGGGGAGCTGATTTCAAGTTTCCCTTAAATTTCAAGATTCATGTGCTTTTATAGCTTCAAACATATCTGGGTCAGGAAATGTCAGTTTATTAGGTATAACCTAAATTCTGAACTTTAGGCCAAAGCTACCCAACTTCTTCCTCCATATACGACACCATGTAAGCCTAGCATATCGATGCGTAGCAGATCAAGAAGCTAGCCAATAAGTTCATGGATCATCGGGAATGAGAAACACAGAGCCTCTAGTGTGGTTCTATCTGAGTCACTTAAGAAACTTATCGAATGATAATATGCAAGTGAAAATTTACTCACCACATTCTTTAGTTGTGCACCAGCCCCGAAGCTTGCTTTCCCTGATGAAATAGGAAGGACTCTGGCATCACTAATTGGATCTGATACAGGATCGGTTGGAACCTCATCAGCAGATTCACGAAGAATAGCGTTAAACATAGCCACGTCTAATCTAGGCATACACTGTTCCATTACCTAGTAAGGACCAAAAAAAAGAAAAACTTTTTACTAAAAAACATAGGCAAACAACTTGGTACAGAGTAAGAGACAGTGATAAATGAAATTACCAATCTAGAAAGGACAGGCAAGCAACCACAGTCATGTCCTCCAGCTCGAACAGGACAAATCCTTTCACAAGCATCCATGAAAGCAGTCTTCCAAAGCTCCATGGAGAAGTTTGCTTGTTCTTGATCACGTTGTCCGGATGATTTTTTAGAGGATTTACTAGATTCAGAATCTACAACTCTAATGATAGCCTTTGCAGCAGCAGATTGCATATATGGAGTAAGAGTCTACAAAGTTTTGACAACTCAGTATCAAGTTAAGTAACATGATATACTCTCCTAAGAAGAGGCTATTTCGACCCATTTGACTCAAAATGGAAAAATCTTGGTTTTATTTGTCTCTAGCAACTAACAAGCCAAATGAGTCAAACAGGTCAAAAGTCTCCAAAAAAGTATCTAATTGGTAACAACCTACTAAAGCTTTTTATTCAAAAGAAATAGATTATTATATTAAAGTCATAGTTTCGGTAAACATTTAGTTCTTTTAAAGAACTTAAGAAAGGGGAAGGAAAAACAATGTTTGTAGTCAACCTGCAATTTTGACCTGTAACCCAACCCGTCAACCTGCAATTTTCCCACCTCTAATCCTCGATATAATAAAAATAATAATCTTGGTGAAAGAAAGTGATGATGCAATAACCTGCCACCAGACTGACTCAATAATTAGCGAGAAGATCCAAGATTCTACTCTTTCCAGGGCTGAGGTAAGATTACGAGGGTTCTCCCATTCATTGGGAATTCCACGAATACCACTTCTACTGTCCTTCAAAGAAGATTCTTTCTTCCACTTGAATGAAGAGTTTATGTCTTTATTTCCCTTCGTGATGTTTTTTTTGTTCCACTCTATGTGCTCTTGCTCGAAAGCATTGTATATAATTGCTCTCAGTACAACACAATTTGACATCCAGAAAGTCAACCTGTGTTAAAAAAAAGCCGAGCTTAATTTAAATATATTTCGATGGCATCAAGAATTCATATGATCTATAATACCGTACCTTGGGACATCATTTCCACAAGCTTTTGAAACCAAAATCAATCCGGATACAATACTTCTTGCTGCACTTGCTCTCCTAGATTGCAACTTCTCTTTACATGCATGCAGATAGAGCCTAGAAAGACGTCGAGCCGGCGCATGAACTTTATTAACTGAACTCCCGTGCTCAGCAACTATTGAGTAAAGACCAGCTTCAATAGCAGCCGCTTCTCTAAGCTCCCCTTCAAGATTTTGTACTCTGTGTTCCAATTGTTGCAACTTGCTAACATCTTTGACTTTTTCCCCTAACTTGCTAGCCCTCCAAGATCCATTGCCATAACCTGAATCCAAGGGATAACGGGCAGACTTGACCTTTGTAATTCCATCTCTGCTTAAATTGTTAGACTCGAGATCTACATTTATTTGATTTTCTTGTTCATTTTGAGTTTCGTCTGTACTTGATATTGGCATACTAGATTGTTGACCACTCACATCATTGACCCGAGATTCCATGGCCTTTGCAGAGCCTATGTTTTCATTTCTTTCAGTGGCTGATTCAGCAACAGTTTTATCTTGAACCAAGACCTCTTTTTGAGGGTCTGGACTCCCATTTGACCGTGAAGCTAACGATGTTGATGCAGCCATGGAAGACTGTGACGAAACATCATCATCAGTAACGGAGACACTCTCAACGTCTTCAGCGTTTTCTTCATTCATCAAAGATTCTGAGCCATTTCTATCCATTGACGAAGATCTCATACGGTTATTCTTGTCAACTGGTTCAATCTTTAAAAAAAGCATTGGTTGAATCGTATTACTAAAAGTCCTCTTGCAGCTCATAGGTACGTTTACAATCAAAGCATCTTTCACAACACCATACTCTGCAAAGTCCACAATGGCAGTGGCTAACAACTGGCCTTTTACTGTTTTATCCCTTCGTGGTTCATACATATTGAACTCGATACAATTCTTCAAGAAAGTATCACTATCCTTGATCGACATTTCTCTCAACAATGTCAAGCGAAGTTTAAAAGATTCATTATAATCAATTTTACCATCACCAACACCAGAAGTAGCAGTAAGTAAAGGGGCAACTGCTTTAGTAGTCCCCGAATATTTGTCACCATATTCCCACTGAATCAAAGCAGAACGAAGCGATCTCAGTGACTGAGATGGAGGCCATGGCTTAATCTCTATAATCGTAATTATATAATCTAGTTGCACAGATGGGCTTTTCCTGGTTTTTGTCTTCAGTCCTTGTACCATTTTTCGCGTCTATCTTTGTAATGAATATGTTGCGCGAATGTCCCAAAAATGCTACGGAATCACAACAAACCTATATGTAACAAACAAACAAACACAATACACGATATATTTAAAGGTCCATACCTTTCATGAATAGGAAAAGTTCAAAACCATTTGTGCAATTTAAGAAAAGCATTCAATAAAATCGAGATCAAATTAAGGGTACTCACTATGCCATTTATTTTCGGAGTGCAAATAACCACACGTTTCACACATACTTACAATTCGTCCACAATGGAATTGTAAACCTACAACCTATTGGGTCGATGGGTCACCTCGAATACCGCTGGGCAATATTAATCAACTATTTGAGTCTAAAAAATCATATAATCCTAACAAACAGTAACAACTTATCATTTTTTTTAATAACTTGGTATATACTTGCTTTTATCAAAAGCAGATATCATCACACATTTATAGTAGTAACAAAAAATCCACAATCAGTTAGTAAAATAAGCTATGAGCTTCAAAAATAAGCTAGCCCAAACACCCCCATAAACTTAGTATATACTATACTGATTAATCAAAGTAACTACATTTAAAAAAAATAAATAAAAAAAATAGTGCAAATAAAATTATGTAACAGAAAATATATAGAGAAATAAAAAACTAAAAAAGCATCAAATGGCAAGAAAATTGTAGCTCAGTAAAAAAATTGACAAGTGGGTTTATGAAAAACTTACATAGAATCAAAGGGGGGGGAATGGGTAAATTCTTGAACAGGGAGAGCAAATATTGTCTGAAGGAGAATAGGAGATGTTTGCTTTGAGGGATTATTGATGTAAGCTAAATATGGAAGTTAATAAAATAAAAATAAAATAAAATAAAAAAAAAACCAAAGGACTGTTTATGTTATAAACATCTTTTTCCTACTGTATATGTATTTGTATTTGTATAAGTAAAGTAATGATAATGATTTATTTTAAAGATTTCAACAAAAGAAATGATTTGTCCTTCAACTTCCATATTTGGCAAAAAGAGGACGGTCGAAAACTTAAGTTGAAGGTACTACTATTCTACTAAAGATGCAAACAATTTCATTTGAGAATTAATTAAAATTTTATATCTTAATCTTTATCTTTAATCTCTTATAAAATAAACTACTCTCTTTTCAACTTTCTATCTTTAAAATATCCAAATAACCCCTCAATTTCAAAAGCTTTTTTTTTATATATAATTAACTCATATAACTAAAATACCCTTAATGAAATAATTTATAAAATCTATCCACCAACTCCTAAAATAACTACATTACTCACTTTTACATCAATTACCTTCACATTAATAACCTACACCGCTCGCCTTCTCCACCGCCACCGCCACCGTCCGTCCGTCGCCACCGCCACCGACAGTCACCGCCGTCAATACCGCCACCGCCATTCGTCGCCGCCACCTCCCATCATCGGCGCCACCACCACCAGTCACCGCCACCTCCACCACGCCGCCACCGCCGCCGCTTTACGCGGGTTCTTCTCTAGTAAAACTTAAAAGAAACTCTTAAAACTTGGAATTTATTGGCGGTATGTCAAGGACTAAAACATATCACCAAATGTAGAATTGATTGATGCAATTAGCATAAGTTAATTATGGTAATTAATAAGTATTATATTGAATTGTGTATGGATTTGGATAAAATTATAACATAAGCCGTCTTCCAGCCGTCCTCAACGCGTCGTGGGATGACATTGATGGTACCAACACGTCTTCAACGCATCGTGGGATCTGCGAAGGCAACGAGTGAGGATGTGGGGCCAGAGGTGAGTTTTCCTTTCTTATATATATATTTTTTGGTTTTATATATGTGTGTGGTATGTATATGTATATATGTGTCTGTATGTATGTGTTGTGCGGTACACAGGGAAGGAAAAAGAAGAAACTACTTTTTCTTTTCTTATTTTTTTTTTTGAAGGGTTTTGTTAATGTCGATAAGAAGAATCATATGCATTAATTACACTCAGATTTGCCTTTTATATGAAAGATTTTAATTAATACACGTTATTTAAAAGAAAAGTTTGACTATATTAAATGTATAAGCCAAGTGTATTAATTAAAATCTTTTATTTAAAAGGAAAGTCTGAGTATAATTAATGCATATGATTCTTCTTATCAACAGCCCTAAGGGATGTCGTTAGCAAAATCCTTTTTTAAAGTTATGTATTAAATGGTTAGTTATAAATTGGTTTTAATAAAATGTATCTTTTTTGTATTTTATAAATTTATTATTGTTTTTTTAGGTTATGTAATGTTTTGCATAAATCAAAGCTGATTTTATAAATCCATTTTATAAATTTATTTTATAAATGTTTCACATAGATTTTATAAATTGATTTTATTAATTAACTTTTTATTTAATTTTGTGATTAAATAATATAAAATAATAAAATATTTGAGTATGAGGTGAAAAAAAAGGTATTAATGATATGGGGTGTTCTTGGAAGGAAAAGATAATGTGACGCTGATATAGCTGTAGAAAAATAAGAAAGGGGGGGGGGGGTGGTGTTCATTATTGGGACAGGCCTAACATGTAGTTAAGTCCTTCAATTTTTGGATTTTATGAAAGATAAGTAGATAGTATTTATATTTGTTTGTTTACAATTTTTATAACAAAAAGAAAGAAAAAATAAACAAAGCAGGTTGAGTATCGTGAGTATTCAAGCCGCAATAACATAAAATCCTGCTAGTCCAACTCCTTAATAGAATGAAGTTGGCTTCATGGCTTGCTATTTTATACTTATCTCATGGTAGTTGGGTGAAATTATTTGAATTTTGTCTTATACAATGCTTGACAAATAATATTTTCTTTATATACTAAAAGTTGTATGGTTATAAATATTCATAATCAGAATTTTTATAAATCGAATAAAATATTTTTGATGACTATCTATGGTTAATACATGCCACACCGATTAAACATAACCATGTATTTTGTTGGTTCATACATGATTGTGAAGAATTTGAAAGAGAAACAAACCTAGTGCAAATATATAAATCTACTTGTACTTTCTAAATATGTGGAAACAATTAAAGTGAAGACAAGTGAGTCATGTGAGGAAAGTAAAAGGGAGTAATATGAATCAACATGGAAACATGAAGGAGTGGGCAACTGAGTAGTTGGATGATGTTTACTGCTGTGTATGAGTAAGGCTTACTCGAGTCAGTGGAAGGTGTACCTCACGCTCTAACTACTACATAGCAAATTGTCGGTATATCAAAGGCGTGTTTGGTGGGGTTTGGCGCGTGGAATTGAAACTTGGCATTAATTCGCTGACCGACAAATTTGCTGTTTCCAACTCACCAATTCGATTCTTCCCGCTCATATGCGTCCACCGGTCCGAAACCATTCTTCCATTTAAGGTGGTTGAGTCATTCGGTTTTTTTCATACGCGGGTTCGAGCCTTATTTGACATGTTTTGGAGGTTTTTTTTCTTCTAATGGAAATCTACTCAGATGTGGCGCAGGTCCGGCGAGAACAATGTAACTTTATATGATGAGTTAAAGATGATTCAAAACACGCCGTTTAAGAAAAAAAATGTGTTTGGTTATAAATGGGTATAAATTTGAAAGAAAAGGTATAGAAAAAAATTGTATGATTATTTATAATGTTGTTTGGTTTATTAGGCTTAGAGGAGTGAAGGCTACCCAACATGGAGAGACTTGCGTCATGTGGCGCCTAGTCACATGTTGGGTAGCCCCTTACAAATATGGGAATGAGACTATCTAGTTGGGTGAAGGGACTTCTGACAAGTGGTTCAAGGTGATTGGTTAGGGTAATATTAAAGTACTAGATGCATGCTCACACGGTGTAGCAGCGATGGTGGTAGCGGAGGCGGTGTCGTGGTGGCATCGACTAGTGGTAGCGGCGGCGGCGGCGGTGGCGGTTGCGGCGGTGGTGGTGTGGTTATTAATGTAAAGGTAATTGATGTAAAAGGGGTAGTGTAGTTATTTTAGGAGTTGAAGGATCTATATTGTAAATTATTCCATTAAGAGTATTATAGGTATATTAAGTAGAGATGTTTAAATTAGTGAATAATGAAGAGGGGTAATTTGAGTAAATCAATTTTTTTTTTTTTTTTAAAGAAAAAGTTTGATGCTTTATATAATAGTATATGTATTTATTTAAGAGAGAAAGAGTTGAAATAAACTGTGTATGCATACCCCAGCGAACCATACAAGTCGTCATGTGATGTCTTTTTGAGAGGATAGCCACCGAGGGGTGGTGTGGCCGGCGACCCCAGCCGATTTGTGGAGGAAGTCGTCTACGAGATAGCCCATTCCGTTTAGCTTAACGGGTTGTATGGGTTTTGCAACTAAAAAATATCTCTTCAATGGTTATTCGTCTTTTATGGATATAATTGTGTTTTTAAAAAAAAAAATTCAATGTTGGTTATAATATTATTTTATTTAGAACAAATTCATAGATTATTTGTAAACCCATCCCTTCTACTAAGAAAACTCTATTTTATGGGTATCATTATATCCATTCCCACCTACCAACACAACATTGTACGGTATCATTTTCACACCTAATTCTTTATGCAAACACCCCCTAAGCACAGGCGAGCAATTTTATTTTATTTTTTGAGAAATGCTAAATGCAGTCTTTAGGGTTGTACTTAACGTGCATAAAAAAGTTATATTTTTCATATCAAAAGCCCACCCCCTGAATTTTATGGTAAGTGTACAACTATTTAATGCACCTTATATACAGCCCTTA